>VYZV01016368.1:71603-98429 GCA_013401275.1 Pandion haliaetus
GAAAGGAAAGGAAAGGAAAGGAAAGGAAAGGAAAGGAAAGGAAAGGAAAGGAAAGGAAAGGATTGTTGTCAACTGGTCCACTGTTAACTGAATTTATAACAGTGTGCATGACAAAATTTTCAGTGGTACCATTAAGTTACAAAATACCTAGTAAATCTGGATTTCATCTGAATGTTCTATCTATTATTCCCAAAATATTATCTCATCAGAAATTAAAGTAAGTAGAGGCACAGAATTTATGGGTCCAAATTTAAAATCAGACTATTACCTGCAGATGCAGAATAAGAGTGGGAAGAGTTAATGCAAAACTGGTCAAAATATTTTTCAAGTTACTTTTTAATAACTAGTTCCCACAGTTATGGAATTTCCTTACCATGATGAATAATAAATATGTATTCCAGAAAAACACAGCTAGAGTATATGAAAGTTTGCGCACCCGCACACAAACACATGCACAGACACACACATTGCATACACATTATGTATGCTAAAGTGCAAGAAGGGAGAGGTATGCAAAAAAGTGTGGTCTGTGACAACCACACACGAAAAACAGTTCTACAGGGAATTTTCTGACAGGTTGCTAGATTTAGCAACATTGTCACTGAACTCTTAAAAATGCCAATGGACATGGCAGAGAGAGTGTGTCTTTTTCAAAATTCTGCAGTTTCTAGATCTTTACAAAGCATGCTGGTTCTCATATCCACTTAATCTCTCACGCATCTCCACCCCTGCTTCCTTCCTAATGGTATGTGGTCTTGAAAACACAAATGTTCCAAGTTTCCTGGAGCTGAGCGAAAGAGGAAAAGTTCCACTCCCAAGAGGCAAAACTAAAGGCTCTCAGAGCCCCTGAAGTTGTTAACTACAATACAACATAATGTGGCACTTCACCATAATTAGCAAGAGGGAAACAGCCTTTTTTTCACCTCCAATGGCATTAAAGAGATAAGCCAATGAGTTCCAGATCATATCTGAAGGTGCAAATGTGTCTGATCAAGAGAGTGTTTATATGGACAAGGAGTGACATTTTGTGCAACAAAGCAGGGGAAAAAAAAAAATCAGAGCCACACAAAGCTGCTCAAAACCAATTGTAGCTGCAGATATTGTTAACAGCAATAGTATTAACATGCAACCAGGAAAAAAAAAACACCACACAACCAAGGAAGAAGTCCTGTGATTACTTCTTCCTCTTTAAACTTTTATTGACAAATGTGGTCCACAGAATTCCCCCTGATTTTATAAATGCTGTCCTCCTCTATATATGGATATATTATTTCTAAAACTGCCACTTTGGGTATTCAAAATTGTTTGGACTGAAAAGGCTTCATTCTCCAGCCTTTTGTAAGTAACATTACTTGTGTGAACAATGCTGAGCAACTTCATTTTCCTTTATCTGTCCATCCAGCTTTTGCCCCTGTGCTGTAAGTCACTTTGAAAGTGAAGAACCAGAGACAATACTGCAAATATTTACTTCTCTGCAGCCATTCATCATGAAACTTGTCCATAGCAGTTCCAATACCTGCGGGCTCCTACAGCAGTTTTGATTTCATAGAAAAGGACACACAAGTAAAAGTAGCATATAAAACAGGCCTGCTGATGCTCAAATCCCCCAACTACAGAGCAACTCACACACAAGCAGGTGCAGTAGTTTCCTCTCACTGATCTATCAATGTCCCTTAATGATTTTCTAAAGGAACCACATCAAAGAGGGAACAATTGTTCAGTTAACCATGCTTATTCATTCTTGGATTTCTTTGCTGAGATTATCAACCATTTCAGTGGTGCTTTTCTATAAAACAGACACCAGTCCAGCAGAAACCAGACTAAACCCTCAGTCTACTCTTTTTATGCCAGTGAGACCACATTCTTCAGCAGGCACTTCTGACAAAACTTTTATTCCAGACTTTAACTGGTTAATCACAGTGGTAGCTCCTAGTCTTTTGGTGGCAGTTTTTACCATTTTCAGACAGATACTTGTCCGTGCTCAGCATTATTAATTAGTGTGTGCTCCAACCACAACGGTGCTTGGAAGGAACGCTGCAGAAGGCAACCTTGCCACAGCCCTCCTCTAAACCGCAGGACAGCAGAGAGCGGGACATCCAGCACTAGCACAGAATAAAAAGGAAAAAACTCCAAGTTTGAGGTCTTGGAGTTTGCAGTTTGCATTTGTCGGGGGGGTTTATCTTCATGTTTTCATATATTCCGCCTTTTGATACAATGTCCTTCGGTGCCAAAGACAAGGAGACGCTGTAACAGCCATTCCACCACTGCTAGATAAGGAGCGTCCAAATGTGTTGTCCTGCCTGTAACTACACTTTCTATTTCTATTCTGAATCATGCTCAATTACAGATTATACCAACAGGGTGTATGTTTCTGGTGCTGGGTGCCAAAATTATTTTAAAAAGCAATGTAGCTTGCTGTCATTAAGCCAAACCAGAACTCTGTCAGTGCCAAATGTGGCACTACTGCCAACAGTTGTCTACTGTTAGACTATACCACCCATTGTGGGATTGTTCTTCCTCTCTGTCTGTGCAATAAAGCAGCTGGACTCTGTTCTCCCGGAGTGACGCATCAGTGCTTTACTCAGAACTGCAAATTCATTTTTTGGACACGACAGAAGCCTTTTTTCCCCCAATTTTCCCCCAGCTGACAATTCACTTAGAAGATTTTAGGCATAATTGAGAACAGAAAACTACACATACAAAACTGGACTTACGTATTGACAATGACGCCCCTAAAAATAAAGATTTTATTATTTCATATGAGCACACAACTTCATCTCTTTTGCTGGTCTACTGGAATGCCCAATTTTTCGTTTTAATGTCATAGACTTCAAGAAAAATATTTTTTTTCCATTAGCTTAAAATTAATATTGTAAGGGTAAAATTTTGAAAAATTGCACGCAATCAGCAAACCAAAATAGAACACAGAACACTTAAAAACCTGGTCCATAGCTTCTGGACTCTTACACATACTCCCTAACAGGATTTATTGACACTACCAAAACTGCAGCCTCTGAAATACCACAGTAATTTCCTAACTTAGAAACAAGGTAATACAGGAGTCTCCAAGACAGCACAATACAATAACCACAGAGAATTGCAGATTTTGTGCTGATAACCACTGCACTGCTTTTTATCCAAGTGTTTCAAAGTGTCTTACAAATATGATTAAGCCACGACTGGGAGGTAAGCAAACATATTAAGAAATTTAGTCTAAGAGCTGAGTAGCTGAGGCACCTCCTGATGTCCAAAGGAGTTTTGCCTTTGACCTCCATTCAGGCAGGAATTAACAAAGAGCTCACTAAATGAACTGAAGAACCTGACCCAGATTCCCAGAGAATTGTTTTTGTACAGAACCCAAGTTCCTGACCATTGCCTGATATGAGCTAAAACAGACAGTTTACACTCTGAATGGGTGTGTGCAAAATGAAAATGGATCCTTGAGAATTTGACAAATCTATACACAGGTCCGAACACATGTGTATTGCATTTATTATCAATCATAGAAAAACTTTTTGAATAAACTAAACTGGCAAAGTAAGCCAAGAGCCAATCTTTTTTAACATTTTAATAGAAATTTACCTCAGAAAATTAATTTCCCTAGTTTGAAGTTAGGGATAGATGTAAAAATTGTATTCATTATACTGACGCATTTTGGGGATCTTGTAACTGTAGAATAACATTAATTATAATGTTCATTTTCATTATATTTTTCATATACTTCTAAAATTTTTAATCCCAATTCTGCTGATGATTAATTATTAACCTCACAGAAGTCATTACTAAGGAACTTATTTTCTATTAATTGTTTAAGAAATAAATTATGAAGTTTTATTCTTGGCATTGTCAATGGAATTTTAGAGCACATAAGTCAGTTTTTAGCCTTCTTTTTAAAAGTCCCAAATATGGACAATATATAAACAGCTGAATTCTCTCTTCAGCAGCCCATCCACATCATTTACACAGGAAAATATGGTGGCTTCCAAGATGTGTTTCATTTAACAGTCTGTCTACACTGGGCAATCACTGCAGCATTGTCCAGAGTTAGCAATACCATCATATTACTAAAGTCTGCCAATGCAATAAATTTCCCTGCACAAAGGCGCTCAGCACAAGCTGAAAATGTTCACACCAAGAGCTGGTACAAAGTTTTTACTGGAGTGTAGAAGAGAGTAGTTAAGTTTGCAGCTGTGCTCATTTAGCTTACTTTACTGCTTTCCATACAGAGAGACAACCCTAAACCCATTTGAAGGATAATAAATACATCACACTACTGTCCTAAAATTGCAAATTCTCTATTGTCTCAGGGAGGGGAAGGGGTGGAAGAGAGTGCTGGCATGAAGAATGGTGGCGTTTAGTTTTGGAGCCTCCAACCACAACATGAAAGTAAGCAAATGCAAAGTTTTATGTCAAAAGTTTTGAAATTAACAAATCAGCCCTGTAATACTAAACCACAGTTTCCCACGCAGGTGCCAAATAGCTGTTTACCTACACTAACACAGATTTCACTCACACCTCCATGATTTAAGCTCACCCAAAACCTCAGCTGAAGCAACTGCTGACAGGTCTCATCCTCCTTACACGTAGAGCTGTTTGAAAACCATGCTCAAAGTAGTGAGTGTAATTGTTAAAGTCTTTTTGTTCCATATCAAGTCTTTGAGAATTTCCTTGCAGAATAAATTTCAGTTGCTTTGCATATCTGATATGTGCTTAGCTTATTGCAGTAAGTTTGAAAGAAGCTTGAAGAAAAAACAGGAGTGTCTTACTTCCTTTTTTTTACCTATTAAGGGAAGGCTTTAATGCTCTGTGGTGTATGCAGTGAATGGATTCTTTTTCAAACAGGAAAGAACATCCTCTAATGCTGAGTGTACTGGGTGTAGATGTTGGTAGCAGGGGGGCTGCAGGGGTGGCCTCTGTGGAAGAGTTAGGGGCTGCCCCATGCCGGACACAGCCAGCTACAGCCAACTCCAACAGACCCACTGCAGGGCACTGCTGAGACCCTCAGCCAAGATGGTAGTGCCTCTGGGAAAATGTATTTAAGAAAGCAAAAAGCAGTGAGGAATGAGGAAAAAAAAGTGTGAGAAACAGCCCTGTGAACACCAAGTTCACAGAAGAAGGACATGGAGTTGGTGCTCCAGGACCACAGTAGAGCAGGTATTTCCCCACAGCCTGTTGAGAGGCCCATGCCAGAGCAGGTGCCCACGCCGCAGCCCATGAAGGACTCCACACTGGAGCAGGTGAGTATTTCCTAAAGGACTGTACTCTGTGGAGAAGATCCATGCTGGAGCAGGGGAAAAGGAGAAAGGAGAGGCAGAGAGGAGTTGTTATGGACTACCATAATACCAGTTCTCCATCCCCTGCACAACTAGGGCTGGCAGTCGAGGGAGGTAGAGGAGTCAGGAATGAAGGAGTGAACTTGAGCCTGGAAAGAAGGGAGAGGTGGGAGGAAAAGTTTTTTCTTTGTTTCTCACCATTCAACTCGATTTTAATTAGCAATAAATTACATAAATTCTCCCCAAATTGAGTCAGTTCTATCTATGAGGGTAATTTGTAAGTGACCTCCCCATCTTTATCTCAACCTACCAGCTTTCTTCCCTCCTGTGCTGTTGAGGAGGCAGAGTGAAAGAGGTGGGCATCTGGCAGCCAGTCAAGGTCAACCTACCACACTGCAAAAAGACAAAATGGGCTAAGTCTTTTTCTTCGTGTGACAGAATATGCTATACTTGCCCATCTGTCCTAGTGTTAGTGTCCAGACTAAAAGCCAGCTATAAAAAAAAACTTTGTTCACAAAAGGGTTTGTCCAACATAGCAAATTTACCAGAACATCTATTCTGGTATAATAGAATACCCCTTTGGAAAGCTTCCTTTGGAATAAAAGCATCTTTTCCTCTTCTAAATCATCTTTTTTCACTTTGAAAACACCTGTGTCCACAACAGTAATTTATACTGGAATAACTACTACAGAATAAATTACTTGGGATTTTGTATATTTACATCTAGAGTGGCAAAGAAG
The DNA here is from genome assembly GCA_013401275.1 of Pandion haliaetus. Lineage (NCBI taxonomy): Eukaryota > Metazoa > Chordata > Aves > Accipitriformes > Pandionidae > Pandion > Pandion haliaetus. The sequence continues at coordinate 77,617 of VYZV01016368.1, forward strand.
CATGAAAGAAGCAAGATTACTCTTTTAAAAATAAAGGACAAACTCAAGCCCCTTCAAAAAATGAAATGGCTGATTACTTTTATGCTATGTTTCATTGCATTATATTTCAAACTGTTAGAACATTACATCTGTTTTTAAATTTAATATTTTAACCAGATCAGTTCCCAAACTAGGTTCATCCCCTGACCACCTAAACACTTCCTGCCAGCATGAAACAGAGATCAGCAAAGTGGTGAGACATGACCAGCACCACGGCAAGAGAAGGTTTCTGTGGGAGGCTGGGTGGAGGGGACTGGTGGGGAAGCGCCCCTTTTGCAGCAGCTACCCATGAGGTCATCTCAGCTCTTTGATGGAGTTGCACCCTTAAATTTATCTGAATATTTGAAACACTTCACTGTGAAATAAAAGAAGATGTGCCAGAGCCTAAAGGGATTAACATGAGGAACAATGGTTACTGTGGGAGGAAAAAACCTGATTTCTTGACTGTGGAATTTATTTTATAGAGGAGTTTGTACTCTACTTTTGAGTACACTAAGCACTAGTCAATCCCCTATTTTAAAAATTCAACTGAAAGAGAGTAAAGAAATAGTAGAAAACAAAGTAACTGGAGAAAAGCAATTCTGACTAATAAAGCACTCTTCATGACCAGCCCATTTCATGTACCTTGCCTCTGTGAATTTTCTGTTAGTGGAAACACCGCCATCCCTTGCAAACACACAACAACAAAAAACCCAAGCAAACAAAAAAAAAAATGAAAACTTCATAATACATTGAGAACTCTGCATAAATTGGTAGGGATACATAATCACCACATCACCAATTCAAACGTAATACGCATAGTTTTCTGGCAGAATTCATGCTAAATTCCTCCAGACACTCAGTGCGCATGCACAGGCAAACAGTATAGAATTTTTGAATCAGTAAGTCATTTGGAAGAATCTCCAGAAGTGTGCCGAGGCATGCTTCTGGTGCTGTGCCAAATTATGTGCTTCTGTTTGTGGCTTTCAAATACGGGTTAGACAGATGCACAAGCATGTACTATTTGGCAAGTAGTGACAATAGCCTACTCTGAAATTAGCAATTCAAGCTTTACTTAAGTTTTACTAGGTGAAAGAAAAAATTAATGACACATTGTTTGGGCTCTGTTTTTATATCCTTTTGCCATCTTCCTGCTCACTTGCCAAAGACAAGAAGCCCCTGTAACTCTAGAATATCCTCTTTAGATAATTCTAGTGCAGGAATTTCAAATGGAAGGTTCAGATGTCAAGTACATTTAAAATGGAGCTTGCATTTGTACTTGCTGTTATTCTAAGACACCTCAAAATTCCAGAAGTCCCACTGTGGAGATCTCTAATACTTCAATTTCTGGCCACAGATCCATTTGGAAATTAGTTAAAGGCAAAATTATTTGGAATGTCAAAGACTTATGCCTGGACTGTGCCATAGGTAAACACAGACTTCTGCACAATAGACACCATGGGTTCACAGGCTTACTATAAACAACACCCACAGAGCTTTTCCTCTTCTTACTTACTACCACGACACTGAATGACATACCTAGGGCAATACTTCTTGATTCTTTACACTCCAGAGCTTGAAACACTGGAATTTCAAACAAAGCTTTATTCTAGATTCTGCAGTCATTACAACGTTCTGCAAATAACAGACTTTAATCTTCACTTTAATCTGAATTTACCAGGAATATAAACAAAAGTGCCATTGTCTTCTATAAATCACATATAACATGTTGTGCAAGGTCAATCCATTTACAGTCTGTCACTTTCCTCAGTTTATAGGTAAGAATAATAGTTGAGTTACACATGGAAAAATGTACAGAAACCAGGAAACTTTAAAAAAAAGATAGAAAGGATTAGATACTGACAGTGGCTCATTGTTAATTGAGTCCCATGTGTGAAAGCTAGAGAAAGATTAGTTTATACAGCTGCTGCTATTTGTCAAAACATTGCTAACAAGGTACACATGTTAAATCTTAGCGTCTCCTTTCAGACCCTAAAAAAGAATGACCACACTAAATACTATGACAAATATTAATTGAGAAAAATCACTGTTACTTCCTGGGGTATTCAACTATTTCGGATTATTCTTCTTATTTTACTATGACACTAAACATTTTTGAAACAATTTTCCACCAAATGAAAAGTGAGTGTTTGGAGAGTACAGAGGTAGGAACAGAGGGAAGGTGAAGGTTAAATCCTGGTAAATTCTCCTCTGTATCTCCAAATGTTAAGTTTTCAAGGACTGTTTTGAAACAGAAAAAGTAATGTTGCAGTCATTGCCAGTAGAAACCAAGACATTTTAAATCAAAAGCATCCATAACTTAATAAAAAATAAAGTACTGTGTTCTGAAAGTAATGGGAAGTTAGGTTTATTCTGCTTTTTTACAAACTTTCAAAAAAAATCAGGGGGACTACAGATTGAATCAAACAAGGAAGCTCTACAACTAGTGAACACAGAGAACAAAGTAGCCTAGAGCAAGCCCATCCCTCTGTCCCTCCATGTAAACTGCAAACAGGTAACCACATCTTGCAAAGAGGGAAGATAATTAGCTGGAGCCACCCCTGACGCTGCTGTGCTAGGTCACATTACAAGGGTGGGCTACATTGCTAAGTGGCAGCTGCGTACTTCAAAGTAAGCCTGCTAGAAGACACAAGCTGCATCTGAAAAGCAACACCATCACCCTCCCCTGACACATGGACTGCCTCATCCCTGTCACTTGAGCTGGAAAGGAGCTATTTGAGAGGTCAGTGTTGACCACTCCCCTGTTCACATTGCTATTACAAGTATGGATGTATTTACATGGTATTTTGCAGGCAGCTGTATGCAAGCCTTGACTGTGTCATGAGCCAGCTGGCCAGAACTGAGTGCCTTGTAGTTGCTACGACGTGCTTGGCTGTCTTTGCTGGGTCTGCTTAAAAAACACTGTATAAATATGTCCTAATCTTTCTTCAATTTTCTTAATGTAACTACTGTCTAATCCACTTTAGCACAAACCACCTCCCTGGAAGGTGAGCCCAGACTTCTTTGTGTAAGAATTAGGTTGTGACAAAAATGCCCAGCTACAGTGCACTTCACAGCAGTGCCCAGAAGCATCCTTTAAAATGTAATTGTGTTCTACCGTCTAAAACTGGATGCCAGTAAGATAGTACCACACAAGACTAATGCAAAAAGGAGTCTGATGGAGTCTCAAAGAACCAATGGGAAGCATACAGATAAACATGGGCAGGAAACCAGCCCTAACTTTAAATAGTTGAGAACGCAGTAATACGGCACATTTGCGTGAGCATAGGGATCAGACACTGGATGTTAGAGTTTCCTTTTCAATTTGCCATTGATTTTTTTGTTTGGCTTAAGGAAAGTTGCTTAATATATTAACTGAAGAAACTTTGTATTTTCTACAGACCTCTTGCTGCCTGTCATATACACTTAGACTTTTCAGTAGCTTCAGTACACTTAGACCTGTCTCTTGTGTGTCTGCACAACTCTCCCATGTTTGGCTAAACTTTTTTCATAATATAAATTATGAGAGATTTAATCTTTTCAATTTTGGGGTGGGGGGAAAGTTCAGGAAATTAAATATTTCTTGTGTTGAATGCAAGTCTGCCTCAGTAAGAAAATAATATTTAAATAATTGCATGATTATGGCAAGGAGAAAGAAAAAAAAATGAACCACAGCAAATAAACTGTATTCTACATACTCAAAGAACATTCAAATTTAACTGCCAAATAACAACAAATAATTATACCTGTAAATGCACCTGTGCAATTGAGTTGAATCCTTAAATGTTAAGACTTCCATTGTTACAGAAAACCTGTTGTACATTAGTCTCAATTATACTCATTTCAACCTTACAGGCAGTTGCATTATTTAAGTATGTTTAACAAATGTTAGAAAGTAAGCCAGGTAGAGAATAGTAGCTATGACACTTCACAGTTGAACTTTGACATATGCGCTGTAACCTTGCTTGTATACTTGCACCACTAGTGGTAAAAACTGCACTGGTTCCACACAGCACAAATGCCAGGTTACTGTAGAAAGTTATTATCTGTAATTTACAGTTTTGCTGAGTCAAAAGGAAGAAGTGGTAAATAAATGCAACAAGAAGAAAGTCACAAAACACAGAACTTAAGTGCTCTTTATGTGGTCACATAAACACAACAGACAGTGGTAAACCCCCCAAAACTAAATTTAAGTAACAATTATCATGAAACCAAAAGAATGTATAGCAATGATTTTACCCTGTAATTCTTATTGGATGTACTGCATCAATGGCATACTTTAACTTCACTTTCCTAGCTTGCTGCTAAGCTAGGAACATGGATGTAATTATAGTTATTGGCTTCTGACTCTGTAAACCACGCAGAGATAAATTGCTATTAGTGAAAATACACACTACAAATAATGGTGTTTTGACAATATAGGTAAAGGAGGCAAAAAAATCTAAAAACACCAAAAGGAAAGCCAACCACAGCAATAATAAAGATCGTGCCAGAAAGCACATCAAGGTCGCTCATGGCTTACACTAGTTTGCTGCAGGCCAAAAGTTTGTTTCATTCACATGAACAAATGCATTCACATTATAAAGCAGATGCTTCCTAAAAAACTGGACTTGCTTAAATGCCTCAGATTTCTCACTTTTCAACAAATGTGTGAGAACATTACCTGCCATGCATGTTCAAATATTTACTTTGTGTAGCAAAAAAAGTGTCTTCAACTCATAAAGTCTGTAAGACACTTTTATTTTGATACCGTTACCTGGATTAAAGCTGTGCCAGTCATAATTCCGTGGTTTCCAAGATGAACCTCTTAAGTGTTCTGATAGAAATATACTCTTGAATTGTGTAATATTTTCACTTCCTCTACCAAGAGTTTGAACTGCCTGCAAAAGAATTGCCCGTGCTACCCAAACACTTTTTATCAATGAACGCTATACTAATAATCTTCATCATTTCTTACAAGCAACCATGTACTTTTGTAATTAAATATTTAATTTAAAAGGCTATTAAACACACTGTTCAATATGATTCCAGGACAGACAGCAGATAACTGGGTGATCTGTACACTACAGATTGAAAAACATTCTTTTAGATATGCTTGCTTCTGAAGCCTATGCATTTATGCACGTTGACAGTCAAAACCAAAAGTTCATACCTGTGTCTGAAGAGTTTTGAAATTAAAAATGGGGAAACAGATATTGCCATTTTAAAACCACTACAAATTTATTAATAAAATTAAAATGAATGATTGATCTAAAGAGAATTCACAGCAACGTGTGCTGTGGTCCTAGAATTTCTTAGGGTCAGAGACTTTTACAGATTATCCTGTTTGCATCAATAGCAATGACAGCATCACAAGAACAAGCACCATCTACTGAACTCTCAAAGAGTACCAGGCATTCCCAGCACAACCAAGTAGTGTGAACTTACCCTTTAAGTTTATACATATGGTTTAGTTTGTTTATTTTCTTTCAAACAAGTAAAATTTAATCAAAAACTAGTTCATTTCTCTCTTAGTAAAGTTGAAAGCATAAGTGTGTTTATCTACAATGTCTCCTGCTGCCTGGTTTGGTGTATAAAGCTCTTGTAACAGCTATAAAGATTAAGAAATTTAAGTGTTCACTACAAATAACAGAAATTTGTTTTTCTAAAATAAAACCTTAGCTGCTTTCCAGGGTTTCTTCTTTTGACAGGTATTTTGACAACTATCACAGGAAAAAGAAAAAGTTAAAAATCTAAGCATTTACAAGCATGAGAGCAGTGTTTCTCCACTGACTTTAGATTTTAGTGCCAGAGGTAAGATACACAAATTCAATAGTTGTTGTAAAGAATGGGATGTAGAACATACGTATCTTTTCATGCTTGTGAAAAAGTATTTTCTTATTCACACAGAAAGATCTCTAGAATGTGTGTTCAAAATACATTATCACAAATGAACAGACCCAATCAGTTTAATGATTTGTTTTATCTAGCAATAAGAAAGTGCTGAGAATCACAGCCTACAGGTTGGAATGCAGCTGTAGTGTGCAAAGTATTGCTTTAGCACAGAGACTCCACACTAAGGGTTTGAAATACCACTATACACTATGACCTCAACAGGGATGAAGATCCTGCTGCACTTGAGGAGACTGATCTCAAAACCCTGCACTCCTTCTGGTCTCAGACATGGAGTTTCAAATATGTGTAAAAGCATTTCTAGAAGCAGCAAGATCAAGTAGTATGTATATATATATATAACTGTTGTTTCACTTAGGTAGCCAGGAGACAGCATGTTATTTTAAAAGGAAAATAATGTGAAACTCTTTTTGCATTCCAAAGGTGTTCACCTTCAGCAAGAGCCCTGTAACACAGCAGAATGACAGGATGTCCTGGTTTCAGCTGGGATAGAGTTAATTGTCTTCCTAGTAGCTGGTACAGTGCTATGTTTTTGAGCTAGGTATGAGAAGAATGTTGATAACATACTGATGTTTTCAGTTGTTGTTAAGTAATGGTTAGTCTAAAGTCAAGGATTTTCGGCCTCTGATGCCCAGCCAGCAAGAAAGCTGCAGGGGCACAAGAAGTTGGGAGGGGACACAGCCAGGACAGCTGACCCAAACTGGCCAACGGAGTATTCCATACCATGTGACATTTATGAACTGTGGGGGGGATCGCCACTCAGGGACTAACAGGGCGTCAGTTGGCAGTTCATGAGCAATTGCATTGTGCATCACTTGTATAGTCCAATCCTTTTATTATTACTGTTGTCATTTCATTAGTGTTATCATTATCACTATTAGTTTCTTCTTTTCTGTTCTATTAAACTGTTCTTATCTCAACCCACAAGTTTTACTTCTTTTCCGGATTTTCTCCCCCATCCCACTGGGTGGGGGGCGAAGTGAGTGAGTGGCTGCGTGGTGCTTAGTTGCTGGCTGGGGTTAAACCAAGACACAGGACATCCTGTTATCTTAATGACTTAATGAGGTACAGTGATGAAGAAGAACATCACTTCTCCTGAGATATGAGATTGCAATATGGAAGACTATGGAGAATTCAACAAGGAATCACTTGTTACAAGTAGTCTTCTAAAAAAACCAATTCACTATTCTTCAAAAATAATGAATTAGTTTTCTTCTTGGTTAGAATCAGTTTCATCTTCTTCCCATGCTGCAACAATCTACTCTAATGTTATATTTGCAAATCCTGTCAAGGATCCTTCTAAGATATCAAAAAAAAATATCCAAACAAAAACAACAAAAAAAAGTCCAGTAAAATTTAAAAGGACTACAAATGTTTGTCAAAATATTTGGATTTAACTTAACACAAACAAAAGATAAATTCAGGCCCTAAAGAACTGACAGTATTCCTTGGGGGTTGAGGCAGGGGACGCAGGTGAAATAGCGTGCATAATTACATTTGAGCAAACTGACCTTATACACTTGCTATTTTGAGGATACTTGTTCTGTGCAGTTCCAAAAAAAAATCTGCTGAGTGAATTAACTAATTGCTCCTAGCAAATGAATATCACAATATCTCAATATAGAAAATTAGCATGAGAGTTCTCTTCATTTTTTTTCTATATAAATAAACTTTATAGAGATTTTGCATGTCTTTTTTTCCCAAATCTTTCTTGTTATTGTCTATAAAAATAAACATGTAAATTGTTTTTCATTCAGTCCCAAGACTGCTTCCCTGGAGGTTTACATTTTGTAATTTCAGTTGATAATCCTCTCCATTCTGCATTTTTTAAGTTGATTTAAGTTGCACATTTAGCATAGGTCTGATCTTCCATAGAGCTCAATATAAAATCTAGAAAATACACACTAAAAATTATTGTCAGCTTCACAAAAGCAATTACTTCTGAGCATAGTGGAACAGTTAAATCTCATTATAAATCATTAATAGTATAACTCCCAATGACTTCACACCTTAAAACACAAGGGAAAATGTGAGCCTATGATAGGGAAGGAGGAATTGGGATAACTGCAGTGTGGAGATACAGGTGACAGAAGAAAAACCTATAGGAAAGCTTTGTTCCCCTAATGAAAAGTCTGCTTAGTTATGAATCTTGCACATTTAAGGAAACTTGACTTGTAATAACCAGAAAAGATACTGAGAAGAAAAGATGCTGTAAAGTTACAGCTTGTAAATAAAAGCACCATCTTTAAACATGTTATATTCTCAAGTTGAACTGCAGTCTTCATTTTTACTCTAGCTTTTGCATATCAGTAAAAATACAGGTCCCTCAAACCTTGTCTATTAAGCTTTGAACATTATTTGACTGATTTCAGGGAGGTGAAAGGGTAATAATCTTAAATAGCCAAAATGATCTGGAAAAGTTTAAAGAATATACGATAGTCTAGAGGAATAGTATGCCTCTGTGCACCAACTCCACAGCTTCTGACAGCAAGATAGCACTTCCAGCATATTTGCCATCTTGCATGTTTTTTTCCATTGGTCTGCTGACATGGGTAGCAGTATGTTATTGTCCATTATATGGCTCATGGAAATCCCAGACCACTGTCCTTGTCATGTGCAGACCGACTGTAAATTTTAAGTGCAGGGAACCAAAACATGGAGGAGAGGCTAGAATTGTTGTGCATGCACTGCATCATTGATGTAGACTCCCGTCGCTTTTTGACTTTGGGGAGGTCTTCCCCCCACCACATAAATGGCTGAACTGATCTGCAAAGCTCTTTCTCTTGTATTTTCTACAGCTGTTTTATTATATCATCTGTGCTGCAAGGGACATTTGTATCTTCAGCTGCACAGCTCAAGGCATGCAGCAAGCATACACATGAAATCTCCAGGCTACACATCAAATGAGCCCAGCACTATGACTTCACACACTCCTCTGTGTAACGAAACCAGGCCCACAGGAACTGTGGTAAGGTAAGGCAGCAGCCTACTGCTCTTTCCTCATCAGACCTCCAAGTAGAAGGCACAAAAGATATTCCACTCCAGCTGCAGCAAGTGCTACGACAGCTATGCAGGTGTTCTCTGTTCTCAGAGAGCAAAAGAAGTGGATTCTAGTCTTCCCAACATGACCACCATCTGCTTTTGCTCAGATCTCTTTCTTCCTTGCAATCTTACCAATTGACCATCCACTGTTCCACAGTGAACTCTTTGAATGTACTGCTTTAGTTAATTCAGCCAGAGCCAAAGCTAAGCATAGACTTGAACTGCAAGATCTAAAATACATTAAAAATTCATTGAAGACCTTTCTTTCTCAGTTTCCAGTAATTCCAAAAGCAAGATATGGACAGTCATTAACCTATATACCACAGGCCTTGTTCTGTATCTAAAAATTTCTCAATATCTGTAGTCTGGCACACAGACTTTGTACAACACAGATGAATAACAGCAGTAACAGCATACAGCTACATATAGCATTATCTCTCAAGTCAATAAAAAGATGCAGGAAGGGAACAGAGGAGAGACACGGCATATACAGAGAGTTAGTTTTGGTAATAATCCACTTTATAGCAACAGTAACAGTGTTACTTTTTTGCTGTTTTCTTTTAGCCGAGATAAAATGTTTCCTCAGACTTTTCTTTAACAGTCATGAGATTATCACAGTTGGTGCAACAGATGTTGGTCTCTAGGAAGAATGGCCTGATCCTGTAAAACCTGCTTTCTCATGTGCAGACCCTTTGAAATCAGTGGGATTTATGTAAATAGGGATTTGCAGGATTAGGTCTACAATCTAGAGTATCTGCAGTACTTCAGTCATATGTGTTCTAGTTTTGTTGCCTGGGAACCCAATACACCAGAATAGCTCCTGAGCAGGCCAAGCATCTTTTACAGAAGCAGTACAAATCCAAATACAGTCATCACAACACAAATTCAGTATTAGGACTTATACTACTGTAAAACAACCCCTCCTAAGTCAAATGAGGTTCAGAGAGAGCAGACCTGATCTATATTAATGTACAAAATACAAGAAGGATACCCCTTGCNCTTTATTTTTTTTTTAATTTTTCCTAAGGTACACAACATTGGATGTGCATGTCATCCTCTCCGAACAACAAAACCTGGCGCTGCAAACATTTTGTATACAGTAACTTTGGATTACCATCGAGACAGAAGAAGAGAGACTACTATTCAGAAGTTAACAGACCTGTCCAGCACAGGGGTTTAAAATCTGGTGCCACTGGCAATGGAGATGGCATCCTCCACCCACCACCCCCTCTTCACACCCACTCTTGGGCACTCTCCACTGCACCCCTGCCCACTCCTCCCTAGCCCCACATGTGTTGTCTTCTCCCACCTCACCCACTCCCCCCATGCCCCCAGCTTCTGTCAGGAGCTGGGTTACAGCTGCAGTTTCCATTGGCAAGGAGGCACACACAGCCCATGGCTACCAAGAAGTCAAATGGTGGCAGAGTCCAGAAAAGCTGATGAGTGATAGCTGCCTCTGTTGAGATGCTTACTCTGGGAAGCTGGGAAATGCTGGCACATTTACTCATCACCTGTGATGTCCAGCAATGCAGTTACTTTGCCACTCAGGTATCTGCCACCCAGGCAACGAGAAATATGCCAGCATGGCACTGATGAGACCACACCTCAAATACTGTGTTCAGTTTTGGGCCACTCACTACAGGAAAGACACTGAGGTGCTGGAGCATGTCCAGAGAAGGGCAACGAAGCTGGTGAGGGGCCTGGAGCACAAGTCTTACGAGGAGCGGCTGAGGGAACTGGGATTGTTTAGCCTGGAGAAAAGGAGGCTGAGGGGAGACCTTATCGCTCTCTACAACTACCTGAAAGGAGGTTGTAGTGAGGTGGGTGCTGGTCTCTTCTGTCAGGTGGCTGGTGATAGGACAAGAGGAAATGGCCTCAAGTTGCATCAGGGGAGGTTTATATTGGATATTAGGAAAAATTTCTTTATTGAAAGGGTTGTTAGGCATTGGAACAGGCTGCCCAGGGAAGTGGTTGAGTCGTCATCCCTGCAGGTATTCAAAAAGCATGTAGACAAGGCACTTCAGGACATGTTTAGTGGGCATGGTTGATGGTTGGACTTGATGATCTTAAAGGTCTTTTCCAACCTAAATGATTCTATGATTCTATGTGCCACTTTCAAATAGGTCATGTGCTAGCAGTGATACAGAAACCAGCCTTGAGAAGCAATGTAAGGCAGCTTTGTCAATAATAGACATAACTAGGACGTGTGCCAAACACCATTCACTCAAACTGGAAACTACATATCCAACACCATGTCAACGGACATAGTCAGAATCATATGCATATATTATTATTAGAAAATAAAACACATATATAACTGTCAGAAGTTCAAATGAGTCTGCTATGATTACTCCAACAGGCATATTTTTCCAGAGTAGGTCCACATCATCCTGTGGGGAACCCACAGGAGCAGTGTGCATAAAACCACATGAAGATGCCATATGAATGCAGTTTTGCAGCTTTCAGGACCCATGTGAGCTTGCTCAGACCTCACCATGGTACCTTTGTATATCACTATGTTATATCATGTAGGCAAACTTCAGCAGAATCAAATTTAAAAATTCTAGACCTTTTTTGCAACTTACATGCAATGTGTAGATTAATCATTACGTTCTGTTCTGTGCATTTTGACACCAGTTTCCAGGACATGACAATGAAAACTGGGGACTTCATACATACATTTGCTACAATAAAACTGTTGCTGATCGCTGCTTCCCAAAATACAACCCTTACCCTTAAATATTACTATTCAGCAATCATACCTACATGATCTAATATTGTTGCTTTATAGTGTCTCTTCTTAATTGCGTCTGTTGGTCTCACGCACAGGGTGCCTATCAAAGAGACGTGTCATGAGCACAGGGAAGACAGAATATCTCGTTATACCATAATATGGAATTTAAGAAAAAGTCTATGTATAGCCTTCTCTGTAGGTTCCTCACCAGATGGAACAGGGAGTTCTGTGTTAATGCTCATCCTACTGTGAAACACTTCAGCAAGCCCAAGTTACCATTAATATGGCTTGAATTTTGACAAGGTCAAACTGGCTGTACTATATTTAAAAACACTTTTATCTTACCGCAATAGGATAATGTGTTCTAAGACTGTATGCTGCAGGAACATAAGACTCTTCTGCTGATCTAACCTAGGCTCAGAAGCTAATGCTCTGCACCATGCTTCAAGTTAATTACTGCTGAACAATGCAGGAGAACAGCACAGGACTCCAGCACAGCACCAAGAGAATTAGTATGCCCTTCTGATCAAAGAAAACTAAGCAGGCTATGTCCAGGAAAGCAATTACAAAACTGCAAAAGTCTGAGAGAAAGTTCAGGTGATTTTATTGCTCATTATTTGTGAAGTCAAAGCTCAGAAAAGGAGCAAATTTGACTACTGCATTAACATCATTGAAACCTGAGGTTACAAAGGACATCAAGAGATCACCTGAACCACCTCTCTGCTGGACAACTGGAACAAGTTCAGGTGTGTCGTTTTGGTAGATGCTTCCTAAACCTGTCCTTGATAAAAAATAGCACAGTCTCCTCTCCCAGTCTATCCTGACCTCATCATTAGAAAGCTACTGGTTTTTTTCTGAACATGATCTTTCCTGATGAAAAGTTAAGCCTTTACTTCTTGTCCTACCTACAAGTAAGGCTAATCAGAAATATAGAAAGTTTCTGGCTACCTCCAAATAATTCACACTTTTTTTCTCATGTGCAGCACCCAAACTAGACAGCGTTGAACACCATTACACCATAAGTCCTTTCAGCTCAACACAATTAGTGGTGTGTGAGTCCTTCTAACAATTGTTGCAACTTCATTCTAGGTCTTGGTTCACATTACTGAATGATCAATATCATTATTTGATGCTGCAATGATCCTAGTCCTAAACCTGAAATACATCTTCGAACACACATGCTTTACATTACACAAATGTTGGAGGACAAACAACAGATTAATTGCTGGCCCTAATGCTGTGTTTGTGAGTGCTAAGAAGTCATTCCAAATGTTCCAAAAAGGATTAATGCAGTATAACAAGTCTATTTAATTACTGAAAGACTAATGATCCTCATTTTACTATAAGCAGCTTTTCCTTTATTTGGAGGCTGTAAATAGAACAGAAATCATTACAAGACAACTATAATTCTTGTCCCAAAATATTCAAGTTATAGCAGCAAAATAGTGAAAAAAATATGTGAAAGGCCAGGGAGGACTATATATGCACACTGCATTTGTGTATGACAATGCAAGATTAGGCACATGCTTTGAAATATACCAGCACTTCTCACTATAGTTAAAACACAGAAACAATTCTTATGCTCTGTGTAACATTGTGGTATCTGTTTCTTTAACTAAACAAACAAACAAAAAAAAAGGCAACAATTAAGCCAGTTAAAGTAATTACACATAGCTTTAAAAAAAAAAATCCCTCAGGTTTAATAAAACCAAGGACGTCCATGACTCCTACAACATAAACCTTTATAGACGACCGAACTGCAGGCAGTGAACTCACCTATGAATGTATATATGGTAAAATCACCACTTGATATAGGTTACTTTAAATTATGTGTCTGAATCTAGACAGCCCAATCAATTTTCCAATTCTCCTTTCTGCACAAGCTGGTTACTCTTTAACTGGAAGATAAACAATAGAATAACTTTTGATATTAACCCTTGTTTAGCTGTAAACTGCACTGTTTCAGTATGACCTGGGGAAAGTGCATGGACAGACTTCTTTTGCTTTTTATAAATTAATATCACTTCACACTCTGAGAAGAAGACACGGTAATTTTGTAGGTGTTGATGTTATAGCTGGCTCATTACCAACCCTGAAATATTGTCATAAAGGAAGGAACAAGGAAAGGAATGACTTAAGGAGTAAAAGTAGATGCCACACTGGGTCCAAAAAGCGCAAGTTACTCATTAAGTATTTAGGAGAGTTTCAGTACAATTAGCAGCGGCTTCAGGCAAAGGTAGGCCATCCAAGACAAGACCCTGGACTAATCCCTTACAAACCAATTGTCTCCCCCCGTCAGCCACCTCACAAACGGGACCTGCCCAAGTCTGGGAGATGAAACAGGGTGACCGGCATATTCCAGACACAAACACACTGTTACATTTGCTTAGGTTTCATCTCAAACCTCAGCCCAAACTCCTGACCATCCATCTGCTTCCCACGCTGGTGTGCTCTGGTCTGAGCTACTGGCCCACTCGACTGAAAAATCTGGGCTCAGAGTGGAGAGAGGGATGGGGAACCAGGCTGAGCTCAAAGGCCACCCCTCAGGCACTGCAGGTGCCTCCTCCATGGTGGGCCAGCTGGATGAACATACATATAACTGCCCATGATGACTGTTTCTTTTATCTTTCTGTCTAAAGTATTTTTTCCCTTCACTGTCACAGGGCGAGAAAACTCACACAGCTCTCTGAGCACACCAAAGCCCCTGCACCCTGGTCCCATTGCCAATGGCCAGCCCTGCCTGGGGCTGTTGCAGCCTGAAGCACAGGTGACCCAAGGAGTGCTCCCACCACAGACCGGGTCTCCTGTGGTGGGCCGACTCCGCTGCACAGTTCCTCTCCAACGCCCTCTCCCATAGAGCAGTACCACCGCAGGGCTTGTGGTGGAGGAATGCTTTGTGCCGGCCCTCCCTGCTTGGGCAAGTTTCTTCCGTCCGGGCATGAGAAAACCAGGTAAGACATTTCTTTACAGCGCAGAGCCCACTTGGGGGCTGGGCACTGGCACACGGATTTTGCTTGCGGTGAAATACAGGAAGGGTTGTAACTTTTCAGCCGGTGCATATCTCAGTATTTCGCAACCCTCGCAGAGGCAGCACTGAAGCGAGCGGTGCTCTCTCTTCTCGGACTGGAGGCACAGAGAGACTAAGCAATCTGCCTGCGGTCATCTGGGGAGCAGTGGCAGGGCTGGAGACCAGGACAAGGATCGTGAAGTCCTTGCATCTAAACATTGAGTCATACTTTACATTGTCATCACAGTGATAGCATTCAAGCTCCTTGCGTCAGCATTCCCACTCACTTCCTTCAGAGGAACTACATAACCGCAATTAAAAATCACACCTAGATTGTGGAGTTTCACACTGAAAGAAAAGGTTTGGTCATTTACGAGTGCACAGGAACACTGTATGTATGCATACAATCTGATACCTTTTTCAAAAAAAAAAAGAAATTAAGGAGTCAACAGAGAAATCAGGTGGACTGCGGAAATATAAACATGATCATAGGCTGCAAAAGTCAGTGCATAGTGCTGTGAAAGAAAATATGTTTTAAATGAAGTCAATTTGATTGAATAAATCTATTCACATGAGCAAAGTTTTCAGGCTAAGGTCTTAAATTAAGAAAATACCAATTATCTGATGACAACTGGATTACAAATTTACTTGTTTTGTTATAGTACTAGTACTAGAATATGAGCTTTCTTAACCCAGTAAGGCTGGATCATGCCATCAGTTTTTCAACAGATCCAGTCACTGATTTCAAAAGGCACTGCTTCCTAAAACCACAGCACAATGAAGCAGATGATTAGAGGAAATACCCATCTCAAAAAAGGAAACCGTCCTAACAGTCAAATTGTAGGTAATTACAGGAAGCACAAAGCCTACATGAAGAAGCTGACATTAGCATCAGGGACATTGACGGTAGGCAGGCTGTCGGGATATGGGGCTGATGACTCCCCCCCCTCACTGGGAGTAATTCTTAAGGACAAGTAGTCTGCCTCAGAAACAAAGTGTTTTGGGGGCGGGGGGGTGGAAATGCAGAAGATAAAGGTTGTTCTTTCTCCCCTTTTGATAAGTTTAGATACTGCATCAAGCACAGCATGTGAAGTCATTTGCTTTAGAAACCATGGTTGCTCTTGAATATAATCTGGGTCTTTAAGGAAATGAAGTTTTGGTACTAAAGAAATCAAATAACCACTTACAACACTGACATGAAAAGCTCCTCCATTTCATGTCAAGAAAGTATTTTGATCCCTCTTATTTCCTAAAAATTGAAGTGGTGTGCACACACATTACATTTTCATCACAAAACATTTTCAAAGAAGAACCTTGTTCTCAGCACATCCCACTCAAACAACACTCACAGTGAAACAGGACCAACTAAGACTGATGGTGTTTGCCCTTGAAAAATGTAGTGAACCTGTGCACCCTAACAGAAGAGAAATGCACCGTAGCCCGAGAGAGGATGGAGTTTCCCTCCACCCCTGAGAAATCCTCCCGCCACCTCTTCCACTATGGAGGGCTGTCAATTTGTCCTCATTGCTGTCAGCAGACAAAAGGTGGTGACATCAGGAGCACATCCAAGGGAGGACACAGCCACTCTGCAGGGACACCGCGAAACCCACTGGGGTGTAAATTTGGGGCCGAGGTCTTCTTGTCAGTGATTACCACAAAGAACCAGAGGAAGTGGTGCAGCTGCTGAACAATGGAAAGGTCAAGCAGTTCACAGCCATTTCATGACCCAGACAAGTCAAGGTCAAGAGATTCAGGTAGCAACTTGGCCTGGGCATGAGTTACAGCACAAATGAATTGTTTTAACAAATCAGCTTTGGTCAATTAAACCTAACAAGACATGTTGCATCACATAGCAGGGTTCTTGACACCAAGGCCAGGAGCTGAGGCCAGCCTCGTAAAACACGTCTTTTAACATGGCATAACAAATTTAAGGTAATCTGTCCAGGAACTGCATGTCAGAATAATAAAATACAAGTTGTCTTGTCTAGGAGAGGTTTTCAGACTTTTAAATCAGGGACACTGGAGTGTAGTCATCCTTTCAAGATGTCTGGCATCATTTTCAATGGCATTAATCATGCCATGAAAACTGACGCTGCAGTAAATACACTTGCTATCTCTCGGACATAAGGCGCTTCCATAATAATCTTCTAAGCAAATCCAGCATTTCCTTGTTGGTCACTTCATCCAAAAAGGCTGAAAATGGTTTAGCATTTTAGGTTAATGTAATTCACAAGCAAAAAACATATACTCTGTAAAAATTTTAATTATATTTACTTTCTAAAGATGTGGAGTTTTTAATTACTGGACTCTAATGTGTGCACACTTCTTTATTTTTTTCTATTTTAAAGAAAAATGTGTAAATCCTCTGACATCTTCTCCGAAGATAGCTTGTGAAGGATATGGCAGGATAACTGACTAAAAATGAAAATACAATGCTAGATTGAAGACAAATAGTTCATACTTATATTTCACTTGTTTAAATCCATCCTTTATGAAAATATGTATAGCAATTCAGGTTAATATACCTTGAAGATTGGGAAGACAAATATATAAAAAATATGTTCAAGACCTAAATGTTTAAAATTCTTAATCGTCAAATAACTGCAAATAATACAGAACACACTTACTTGTGCACGGCATCTGCGTCAACCAATATCAGAAAACTTATCTTTTTTCCTAATTTCTCAACGGACACACTGAGTTTCTCACATAGAGTTCACTAACTGTTCATTTTTGCATTTGGCTTTCCTGTTCACTCTGTAAGGAAGCAAAGGGGAACCATTTTGTTCAAATTCCATGTGTATTTTTTTGGGGTGGAAATAATTAAAAGCCCACTTAAAGCCATAGAGATGCCTTTCATGAAGGTGGAAGTGGAAGGACACTGGAAAACACAAACCTTTCCCTTCTGCTCTGGAGATAGGCGGTTACTGGTAAAAAGCACAAGGTTTCTCTGAGGGAAAAGAACACTTAAAGGTTGAACGGGCTTCAGCTAAGTTTTCACACCATACTTTCCCCAGTGACATATCATGGCAGCTTCTCCTTATTTCAATTCTATTTCTTACAGTAAAAGAGTCATTTAAAAGGTCCCGAACACCACAGGTAGTTAGGAGGAAACTAACATTAAACTGACTCTGATACCCCTATAATTTTAAGTTGCCATTTTGACTTGAGGAGGGGCATGGGGACAAGAAGAATGTAACACACAGGATTCATGGGGCATGAAGGCAAAAGCTCTGGTCATAAGGCTGGCTAAAAACAACTGAAACGCTATTATTGATAAACTCACTTTAGACGATCAGCCCTTCCTCAGACAGAATCCCCCACAAAAGCCAAGTGTGAAGTTCCCATCTCCCACCAGCTGAAAAATTTAAAACAAAAGTCACACCAATAATGAGACTCCTAAGAAACAGCTAAAGAAATATATTTATTTAAAATAAAAAAACACAATATACTTCATAAAAGGAAAGAACCTCTCTGAAAGGAGAGTTTGGCGGGGGGGAGTGTAAGGAAGTAATCTTTTTGTAAATAAAAAGGTGGTAGGGGGTGGGGGGAGAGATTAACAGCTGTGCTAGAAGAATGTTCCCAACTTCACACACAACTCACTGCTCCCAGACAGAACAATATACGCATCCAAATCAACTCTCTTTTCTCTTGCACAAAGCTAATAATCTAAGATTTACTTCCTCTTTACTAGCTTCTGAGCCTTTCAAACCTCTTCTAATCCAAGCTTCACTGCCCTCAACCAGGTTTTTAGCAACCACTTCTAGAGGTTCCAACAGATTTAAGAAAAGTAAAAATAAAAAAGGAGAGACAGAGTACAATCATGAAACCTCCCTATAATGAATGACATCTTGTTTGACATCTGTCAAACAAACTGGCTAATCACACAGACCTTCTTCCTTTTTCACATTCACTTAGGCTCTGGAAAGTGCCTCCAGATAAGGGATTTCTTCTTCACCCCACAATGGAAGGAGCAACCTTATTCAGTTAAATTAGCCATTTAACTCGAGATCATCCTGACCTGAGTGATTACAGCAAAGCAACATACCACCTTGCTGTTGAGACTGGAATGTAACACTTTAGGAAACCTCTTGAATTACTGTGCATGGTCCTGTGGTATGCTGCTCCAAGGACCAGTGCTTTGGAGGGCCACCAGTCCTTGAGATGTCTATCTACATTACTATACTAGCAGCAGGGAAGAGGAGAAGGAGGAAAAGCAGTGAAGCAGGAAAAGCTAGGAAAAGAAGCGAACTTGACAGCAATCTTGTGCAATTAACTTTAAAATCCAGTCTGCAGTGGTATTTAGTGTTTAATTATTTTAATGAAGTTTTCACAGTTACAATGAATTCAATATGCATAAAAATTAGGAAACTTAAAACATAAATCTCTACTGTTATTTGAAGTATTTCCTTTATGAATTAGTGGCCTTATTTATATTTTAAAAGCATTTTGTTTGTTCCCAGTATTGTTCTTCTGTCTGAAACTATCGTGAACCCAGAATCTTCTGTTTTCTTTTCTATTCCTTTCTTTACTTTATAGCTTCTTGCTGTCGATCTAAATGTCGCCCATAAATTAATGCTGACCTCTAAATTTTCAACTAGTTGCACAGAATTTATTTAACCATCAGCCTCTTTTGTCTTAAACACAATTAATGTTATTTAAGCCTGTGAAAATTACTCCCCTTGGTGTATCAGGTAAGAAAAAAAAAAAACAGAATGAGCTAAAAGCTCCTTCCTAAAATGTGTATGTATTTCATTCCTGGCAGCAACAGTAAAATTAAATATGGAAAACTCCCTTTCTTTTCTCATGAACCTGTCATATGACCCATAACCCTGTTCTGAGGGAAACTAAAATTAAGAAGAAAAAAATATACATTTTGAATTCTTCGGATCTACTGTCCAAGTGTCAATTCACACATGCACATTCTGAAAAATGAAAATCGATGGGTGACCTTTTTAAATGTTTTAATATCCTGCATCTTTATAAACAAAGTATCAATGATCATCAATTGAAATACATTATTGCACCCATATATACACCAAATTAACCTCCACCTCCTAATGACAACTTCTTTCCTGCCTGTAATTTTCAGCACAATAGAGATACCCAACAAAGTAGCCATCCAAAATTTTACATTAGAAAACTAGAAAAGAAATCAATACAGTGTATTTTTCAGTTGACACAAAAAGTTTTTTAAATTACGTTTTCTGCATGCCTGAATAGACTGGAATTGCTCAAAATAATTCAAAGTTTTAAAAAGGTTTATTACATCCTATCAGTTTCTTAAACTACAGAAAGCTCTTCTCATATGAGAGTAGATAAAATATAAACTCATACTTCTGCTTCTGCACTGGCTTTCCTGTTCAAAATTGAGATTTAGCACGAGGGATCAGCATGCCATTTCACTGTGTAAGTAACAAGCTCCTAGAGCACCTAGACGCCTATAGGTACAGGCAGCAATAAGCTCTATTTCCTGTTGTTCCCGGTCTAACTAATAATTTGCTTTGTAAACTCCAACAAATCACTTGGTACCTCGACACGTCCTTCTGCAAAACAGGTAAAATGGTCTACTGTTTGTTCCCAGGTAAAGTATTCAGAAGGAGGCAAATCATTAAAGTTAATGGAAGTAGGAACAATCGGCAATTCACCGGATTGATTGATTCTTCTAAGACCATTGTTTTTTTTATTAATTGTATGTGGAAGCATCAGTGCACACAAGAAATGCAAACCCTCATCCAAAATCCACCGGGGTGGTGTGACATTTAGACATATGACCATTTTAGGACTCACACAGGCGGGAGACTGCCTAAAACATAATTCCGACTGTGACTTTAACTGGAATTTCTCATTGTCGCAGCAAACTAACCAAAACAATTTTATTTATTATTTCAAAATATGAAAAGCAGTACTACCGTGTCATCGATTTCCCATACTTAGTAAAGGCAAACTAAGGAAGCATGACACGAAAATGACTACGCAGACGTGCGTCAAGGTCTGAGCTCCCTCGTGTTTTGTGAAATAAACTCACGAAGCTTAGAAAGCTTGACAAAAAAATCGAGCTATCGGCACTCCGAGAGTTCAGCCCCCCCGCTCCTGCAGGTAGGATACACCACGTTTTAA
>VYZV01016368.1:117942-129577 GCA_013401275.1 Pandion haliaetus
CCCCCGGAACGGGTTGGTGAACGTAGTCCGGGGGAGCGGGAGAGTTAAACTGCCGGCGGTCCCGTTTTAGAACTTAAATAAATAACCGAAATAGCGTCGTTCGGCCCTCGCGGGCCAGCGCTGCGCCAGAGCGCCTCTTCGCGCGTCGTTTTATAAAAAGGCTTTTGCGGTCAGGTCCTGTAACCGGGTGGCTTCGGGTGCCTTTTCTAAACTGACCCCGCCGTACCGCCTCCCTGCCCGCGGGGCTGACCCCTCTCCGGAGGAGCCGCTCCCCGGCCCGAGCCTGAGGGGGTGGGGGGGTAAGGCCCCTCGCAGGGGAAGGATTTCACGTCGAAGACTTCCCCCAGGACTAAGGCGCTTGCAACGAAATAAATGAAACTGCGTGAGGCGAACGCGTGTGAGGGGTTGCGATCTGTCAGATAACAAACACGTTCCTTCCTGATAAAAGTTGTTCGCCGAGTACAGGCTCTGAAGGATCTTCGTAATTGCTTGGAGACCATTGCTGGGAACGTGGGGGCCTCTCAGGAAGTCAGTTTTCTTTTGTTCGACTCAAGAAAAACATTCTAAGCCGCTAAAAATACATTCTGCTCTTAAAATGAAGCACAAATTGCCATGAAATAGGAAAAAAAATAAGAAACATAAGCTCTCAGGCTCAAGAACAATCACTGTGAAGTTTTTTTGTCAGTATTTTTCTGATTCTTTTATGAAGGAGTCGAACCTCGCAAAATTAAATCACGAATTTGTCTGTTCAGTGAATGGGGGAAACGATTGTTCGTGCCATGCGTGGCACGGATTTTGTAAACTTTATGACAGCCAGTCAGTCGAGTGGAGAGCAGGCCTTTCTCCATGCCAGAGGGAATCCGTGGATGTTGATTTTTTTTTTTTTTTTAAATTTTTTTCCTTGTTATAGAATTCAAGCTTTGAGTCAGAGGGTCACAGACAATTCATGATTTGTGCTGGTTGTCAATACTTAACAGAGTTTCTTACAAGAAATTTGGCAATATTTCATTATAGATTTCCAGTCTTTTTGTTGCTCCGTAGGTTTAATCTTGGTGCTGCTGTTGTGATTGCTGACAAAGATTCAAGTTGTAGTAGACGGGCCTGTTACTCTCAGCAGCTTTCTCTTTTCTGTTGTTTGTTTGTTTCTTTTTGTTGAGCCTGTATAGCTACTTAGGCTAACTCTGCAAATGATATGGCAAACAATCAGGATCTTTTTATCTTATATCAAATGAGAGAAATAATGGCATCAGTGAAAGCAATGGATATCATAGTCTTTTAGAAAGAAAAATTGTGTTACCCAAAGCTGCCATATTTACTCAGTTTAGTTTAAGCCTAGATTGTTTGTAATAGGCAACTTTCTCGAACATATTTTTAAGTTCAAAAATTGTGTTACGCATTTCCATTGCCTTTGATTTCTCAATTGTATAGCACTAGCATGTCTTGATTATGGCTTTCTTTTCCATAAATATAATTAAAGGCTCATGTATTTCGTAACAGGCTGACCTTAAGTTCTGTTGCTCCTGGATTTTTTTGGTCTTCTGAGGTTATGTATTTGTATACTTGATACTTTTTAATGTTCATAATGGATGAAACATGAAAAGACTGTAAATAGTTTTCCTCCTTGGATAATTGTTACATACTTAATTGCTTCTCTGGATATGAGTAGATAATAATCTGAAGGGAAATAGACTCCCTTGCAGAATTTCCACTAAAACAAATAGCAATCAAAGAATTATTTGACATCTTTATAACAGGATTTGTAAGAAAGATTACGTTTTTCAAGACTTATTTTCAAAGCTGCTGATATGATTTGCTTTATTAAAATCTCTATCTTCAAGGTTTCCTCCCTCATCAACAGGACAGGAAAATAAAATGAATGAAAGAGCACCTGGCATATTGATGATTCAACACTAAAGACTATGAGTAGTACAGTCACAGAATAAACCAAGTAAACAAGGATTACATTAAGGGACAATATGGTAGGCAGAGTCTCAGTACAGGTCAGCTGGGTGCATGAGGGGTACAGCTGCCCTCACACATAACAGGACAACTGAGAAAACCAGGTAGCTTTGGCTAATACATAATTTTGCACATGTGAAAAACTGCTTTCGCCCCACCAGCTTTCAAGTAGGAGCCTCACATTTTTCAGGAAAGCTGAAAAAAATTTACTGTAGCTAAAAAGGTGCCGCTTGCCATTCCTGCAACAACCCGTTCAGGTTTGTCTGAGCAACGCGCCACGGAAAATCCACGATTTGCCCATGTGCACGACACTTGCTCATTATTTCTGAAAGTTCATACTTTTGCCATGCTGCTCTTTATAGGCTCGTGGCCCCGCCGAGCCTACTCCATAGTTTCCTAGCAACTAGGCAGAATTATAACTCTGAGCTTGGCACCGGTGAAATGGTTTCTTCTGCCGCTTCCCCCAGGCAAGTACTCTGCGGTCTAGGGTAAAACACACTGGGCGAAGAGATGGGGAGTGCTGGTCAGCAGGCTTACAGAGACTGGTGTTAGTAATTCCCTGTACTGCCAAGCAAAGCCTGAATGGAGTTCCCACTCGCCACGGCACGGACAAGTGCCATGCATTCCCAGCCCTCCTCTGGTATATTAGGTAAGGGAGAATTCAAGGAGGTTTCATAAAATTATTTCTAAAATACTGAGGCCTCAGCAAGCAGTAGCAAAGTTGCTACCAATTACAGCAGACCAGGTTTTTCACTTTGGATAGTAAAGCAACACAGGAGAGGAAATATGGCATATACAATTTTAGCCAGCAGCAAGTCTCCCTTTCCTTGTCCAGGAAAGCAGCTGCAGAATTCTGATGCACAGCATCTATTTCTGATTAGTTAATTAATAGTCTCATACTATGTGCTTTTATTTCTTTAATCCTGTTTTTCTATTAAAATATGTTGGAAGCACTATCACAACATCACCACACAACCACATCAACACCAGAACAAATGAAAAGAAGATTAGGAGATTACAGACTGAAGCACTAAAAAGGTAGAAAATTTCCTACATGTTCTATACAACAGGCTGCCTTCAGTTCTTCAACTGTCCTTAGTAATATGGCAAAATATAATTTCTTCCCCTGGACCCTTGCCTCTCTCGATGCATGGCATTGCTGAGAAACTGTAACATCATTGTTTTTAATAGAAAAAAAGAATAGCTGAGGCTTAATGGTAGCATTTAAATGGCATACAGAGCCTTTTGAGTTCACACCTCGTTAAGGTGAACAGGAAGGGAAGGGGTGCACATCTTTGTTGTTACTTTTGCCTTGCAGCATTTTCAGCCAAGCTATGTGAACAGACCAGCAGCACATTAACTGACTTTGTAGCAGCTGTATTTTTGTAGCAGGCTTTTTTTTTTTAAAGTTTAGAAATTGCAGAATGTTGTGAAATGGAGCCAGGGCAGGCCCTCAGAGGACAATTATTTTGGTTTCCTATTTTTCACAAACCAATCTACCAGATCCAAGTCTCCTTCCTGCTCCAGTTAGGGGGTCTCTTTCCACTGAACTTTGCATACCCTACTGTTTCTGAGATGGGTCCTACAGCATCCAAACTGACTTGGCAGAATTTTTCTTGCTCTGAACACAAGCATGCTTACCTGAGCTGACCAAATCCATATGTGAATGTGCACCTGAAGAGCTGCACGTGTCCCATACTCCTGTAACAGACTCTTAACTATGTCGCAGTTACATAGGTGATGGGATTTGGTCCTAGGATAGGTTTGGCGTTAGGATTTCTGAGCATGTCTTCCAAGGCTTTTAGCACTTACCAGCAGGAAGAACTTCTCTGTCCCTCCCAAGGGCTTTTAGCCTGCTAAACCAGCTTCTCACTTTGATTTTTGTCCTTTCCTATTACATCAGCCTGGATCTGGATCAACGGCTCATGAATGTGGCTTTAGTGTTCTTGTAGCAGGATGCAGGAGAGATTAGGGAAGGTAGCAAAGGTTATTTTCATGTGAACATCTCACTTTTACACTGGGATCTCCAGGAAAAAATAATGGAGGAGAGCTTATTTCTGCTGCTGAGTGCTGATGTGACAGTCTGGCAGACACCTATTGCACGCTGCAGTCGCTATGGGATCTATGTAGGCATACCAGCGTGACCGCTTGTGCAAAAGAAAACTATCCTCTCAGCATGTAGTCTTGGGACATTCAGTATTTCTGCATGAAAAAGACATACACATGAGGCTTGACCACAAACTTTTCCTGCCCCATATCTCCAGGATCCGCCCATGAGGGCAGAAGTTTTCCTCCAGCGTGGATGATTTTGCCACCTGGTGGCTTTTTCATCCAGACTTCTACAGTTCTGTGTCATTACAGTGTCAGCAAGACAGCTGAAGATCTTATGGTAGATTTTTTTACATGATTGATGGTCTTTTTCCTGTTGCTAATAAGCTCAAAATAATAGCTAAGGTTTGAGAGAATGAGCTTCACAAACTGCTCTGCAGCCGGTGTTAACATTGTGGATACTGCACGTTACCGATCACAGAGAAAACCTAGCTATCTCATCCTGAGAAACAACACAGGCTTCTGCCACCCACAGAGTAGAAAGTTGACCAGCATGTTGCTGTCCCAGAGAGGACGTTTACCAGTTTGAACAGCAGAGATCTTAGTCCCCCCCAAGAGTATGGATGGTGGCAAGATGTGTGCGTCATTTTAAGAAATGCCCCTTGCCCTCTTCGTGGTGTTATCACTGCAACCAGCAGAAGGCTGTCAGCTGGAGGAGAGTGGTAAAGTGTGAGCTCAGCAGGCTAAAGAAAAGACAGTCCTCCTTACCAAATCACTTTTGGATAAAAGTGTGTCCAGTGGCATTTCTGCTCTTGCCTTCTGCAGTATCCTGCACAATGTCTCCAAGGAAAAGGACCTCCAAGGCTCCACACCGGTTTTAAAGGCACAGTAGACCTCAGACAGGTGGCTAGAAAGTGTGCTTATCATCAGTGGGGCACGGCCCAGTAAGCAGGGAAAGAACTTAAGGAAAGCACTGTCTGCACTCACCCATGCATTGCTTGTAACGTGCAAGAGAAAATGTCATGCTATGGAAATAAAATGGGATGTGGCACACTCCTCCAGCACCCATGGATATGTTTTCCATTGCTTTTTTGACAACTGGGAAACTGAGTATGTTAGAGTCTTCCTGACTTCTCTCCTGAGCATTCACATACCTGGGAATACCTGTGAAGATTGTCTAATCAATTTCTTAAACAACTGTAAAAATATTAAAATTAAAAAAATTAATAATGTGTTATTTAAACATTTTTGGGGCTGTTACAGGCACTCCAACTGCTTATAATAACAATTTTTAAAGATGCAGATTTGCTATGCCAGTAAGTGCTGGTGGTACAGTCACACTGGTGATTGAGGATTTCTGAAGGCCACTATTTCCCTCTGACCACACACCAATGCACTGTGTGGGAACAGAGTGAATGGGGAGAAGTACCTACTTCCAGTCCTGGAATAACTGAAAATCTTGTACTCTCTGGAGACTGCACTGGCTGTGCGAGAAGACAGCGTGCAGGAGAGGGCACCAGTAAAATACTGGAGGTGGCTATCCGTCAGGAGTGGGAACCCTTGCCTTGGAAACCATGGTAGTGACCAGCTACTTAGCTCCTTTCTCTCTTCTGCCTTGCTGCATGCTCTTCTAGTCCTGGTCAGAGAGCTGTATCTCAGCTTTTGTAAAGAGATGTCACTTCACCTTCCTCCTTTTCCATAGCTTGGTTTTTTTGTAGTCATTGCTCTTTCTCACTTCACTGGCTTAAACGTTCATCCAACTTCTGTCCAGAGTTGATGTGTACTTCATGCATCTATGAGCCCTTTTGTTGTACTCTTTTGAATCTGCTTTGCTTATTGACCCAGCCTAAGAGGAGGAAAGTTCCTCCAGGAAAAATGAAGAGCATATAATTTGTCCTCTATTTAAAGAAACAAAATAATTGCTCCTTTATATTCTATGACATGGCAAGACCATAGACATCTTCCTTTATCCCTACATTTTGGCCCGTCTGCTACCTACTAGCAACCAGGTTCCAGTTTATCAGTGCATTATGGGAGGGATTTCAGATTAGTTTCTTAACTGACTGACAAGAAAAGTCAGGGAAAATGGACTGAGGTGTCATTCCAGGATGTCAGTAAGGAGAGAGTACTGGTAAGAAGACAAGTAACTTTCTCAGGTGTGAAAAACTCCACCTGTCACTGCATGAGCCAGTGAGTGAAGGACATACCATGGCAGAGAGAGGGCTGGTGAGCTACAGGAAGTTTGTTCTGGCCAAGAAGCCTACTGAGTGTTTATACTTTAAATGCTAAAGGCAAATAGTAGCATCCTGTGTAGGGGAGGGGGAGAATTTAAGCAGCCATTGACAGGAGACTAAGGTAGAGTTTTGCAGAGGCTGTCACATTTATTCTCTCCTTCTCTCCCAGGATGTGAGATTGGGAATGGACAACCTCCAAATTTCCACAGCCTTGGGCGGAGATTTTACTACATGCAAACATTGGTGATCTGCAGTCTGGACTTGGAGACAATGTTTTAGGAGTATCACTCTACGCTGCTGTACGGCTGTGAATGTTACACGGAGCCCTATCTGGAGAAACAAGAAGCTGTCTGTAGTGGCTAAACCAAAAGTCACAGTTTTCTTTAAAAAAAATAAAATAAAATCTTTACATCAAAAGTAGAAATTTGAGGCAGTCATAGGGACCCTTCAAGCTCACCATAGTCACAGCTGTACAGGTGCACAGTAAGGGGTGTTGTTGCCATATTTTGCTGCAATTGCAGTTCTTCACTGGATTTGTAATGGCACACCCTGAAATCACAGCAGGCTTTCTCATCTCCATCTCTGAACGTGCCTTACTGTCAGTGTTGATTTTCTGTGCACCTACCAAAATTAAACTATAAACCATGATCACATCAGGGGATAGCCAAACCGTTTGATCAGCCTGATGTTGTCAAGAGCTAGTTAACCTCAGCAGCATGTCCAAGGTGAGGCAAGCACATAAAAATAGAATGAGCTGTATGACAGGAGAATTACATGTGTATAAGCCACAAGTGACCACAGGTAATTTGTGTTGCATAGAAGTAAGCCATGAGAAGGAAGAAGCTTGGAACAGTACAGGCCCAGGGAACTGCAGTACAGTACTGAGGAGCTACCAAAACCTGGCATGAGGGTTTTGGACTTCCGCAGCAGCTACTCCATATAGTGAGCCTCTCAGAGCCCATGTTAAAATGAAACCATATCCTGCCTGTACCAGCAGCTGGACAAGCAATCCTGGCTCTCAAGGACATGTAAATTCAGAGTGAAAAATTTTATTTGGAAGTATTTAAGCTAAAATGTAACTCCTGCTTCATACTTTAAACACACAGTGAATTTTCTGAAAGGCTGGGTTTTGTGTTCAGAGGAAGACTTCCTGGCATGTTAACAGTTTTTACTAGACACAGGAAATTTGAGTTCCAAAGGTGACATTTTCAGAACACTTTGAACATATGGAAAACAAGGTTATAATGGAACTTCTCTCTAGTTTAATCATACCCTGTAGTTCTTTGAATACTCTGAATATAGAGACACATGCACTCAAGTTAATAAGATAAGACTATTAATCTTTCTGTTAACCAGCTGAACTGATTAATGAAGTAATATATTTTGCAATACAATATGCATTAATGCAAGCAAGTGATGGAGCAGGACAGCACTCAGCTCTTGAGTAGAGGAAGCAGAGAAAGTCAGAGGAAGATGTGACAGCCAGCAGCAGGAGGTCAGTCTAGGCCAAGAGCAGCTCTGTCTGACTACCATGAGTAAAGGCAAGCTTTGGTACAAGAGTGGTACTGATTGCTAAGGCAAAACAAAAGCAAACCAAGTTCCACCTCCTTCTTTCTTTATCCTCCCAGCCTCCACCCCCATCATCTCTATCATTAGCCCTCCCTGTCTTCCTTCTGCTTCATACTGAGCCAGAGAAAGGAAAATATGTTGGAAGTAGGAGGAGCTGAAGCAACAAGAAGGTGTGTAAAGGGCATGGGGAAAGCTCTGTCAGTCTTTACAGTGTGGGAAGGAAAGTAATACAAGAGCTGCTCCAAAGAAGGTGACAAAATTAACTTACAGCCTTTAAGTAGGAATACTGCCCATTTTTCAGTAAAGAATGTATTTTACATAAATGTATATGTTCATGCTCTCTGTATAGAGGTGGAAACACAGGTTGGTAGATAAGAGGAAAAAACATAATCGAGCAGTGCTTTCCCATTACTAAGTTATGTGGTGTTTTCTTCTACACCAGTGAAAGGGGTTTCTTTTTTTCCCTAATGGATTTGCTTTCCCTCCCTAAACCACATCCTCTTGTGTTTTCTATGAAGTTTTGACAGATAAAGTTTTCTGGGAAAGCACAGGCTTCTTTGTTTCTGGTATGCATTGTGCCTAAAAATCTCGTGGCCTCAATTCAGGAATAGGATTTGTTTAAATGTCTTTTTTTTTCATTACTACTCCCTTTTTAAGGCCAAGCTGTGGTAGTGGAATGGACAACATCAGAATTCAGGCTCCACCTGCACCAGCGAAGCAGCAGCGCATCCTAACACCTCTCCCTGAAGGCAGAGTGAAGACTAATGCCAGGTCACACCAGCACAACCCAGCATCATCCCTAAGGCAGCGGTGTCCACACAAGAGAGGTCTACCCTACCTCGATTGCAGTCCAGACTACAGCGGTCCTCAGCCCATCCACAGCAGCTGCCCCGGGGGGCCTGGGACAGGTTGCTGCTCCCATGGCATGGGCCAGAGGGGTGGCCACCCTCTTTAGCCTGGGACAGGGTGCAGGGCCAGCAACTGTGGTGGGGATGACCCCACGGCAGCCGGTGCGGGGCCGCATTGCCATGCTGCCTCCTCTTGCCCCACGCCTGCCACCCCACAGCGAGCAGGCAGAGGTGCCACAGCTGGAAGGGTGTTGACCACCAGACGGACGGCATGGTGGGGCAGACACGTGGCACCCATGGGCTCCTCTCCTTCCCCCGCCGGGAGCGCTCGCTCAGCATCTTTTTTTTTCTTTCTTTCTTTCTTTCTTTTTTTCTGTTTGTTTTAATTTTATTGTAATTCCTACACTGTGGGAGGGAGCCGCAGCCAAAAATAATGCTGCCAAGCCAAGGGGATTGGCACATGCTGCCTGGAGTCTGCAGCAATAGTGGAGGCTTTCAATAGACCAAGCCCTGGCTGCAAGCTCCTCCTGGAGGGCTCGCAGCCTGGCCCCAGTGAGGGGGGACGGCAGCTGAGGGTGCAGGATGAGCTGTCCCTCGCTGCCCCTGTGCCCATGCCCGTGGGGTGTCTCACCCCCATCTGTGTGCAGCTCCCTGGCCGGCCCCAGCTCCCTGCTCAGCCCCGAGGTGGTCTGATGGGCTGTGATGGCTGGCCATGCGATCCATCCCCTGGAAATAACTCGGCAGTTACTAGAAATCTGTCATCAATGAAACTGCGGTGGCCTGGTGGCAGCACGTGTGTGTGGGGGGGGAAGCCTCCGCTCCAAGTGTTACACGTGTGAAATGCCAAGTGTGGCGAGAGCTAGCCCAGGGGGGCATTACTGGGGATGGTTCCACAGCCCCGCTGCCATTAAAATGCCACGGTGCTGTTATTTCTTCAGACCTTTTCCAAGATAAAGCAGATACATGATTTCTCTCTCTCATCCTTTCCCCAGTCCAAAAATAATCCCCGTGGACGACTCTCACCACCCCTAAACTAACAAGGACCTCTAAGCCTGGCAAGCTGATTCAACCCTTCCTCCTCGGGTGACAGGGGCATGGGGCAGGGTGGTGAGCAGGAACCTCCAGCCCGCCGTTTTGTAGCAGCGCACAATAAAGCTGCCTCCTGCAACCGTGTGAGATGTAGCAGGGTCCCCAAAACAGCTCCTCTGAAGCCTGCAGAGCTCTTCGCTGGGGGAATATCTCCCTCTGCCTAGCGCTTGGCGTGCAAAGCAAGCACTACCCCCCTGCAAAGCTTCAGCGCGGAGCTGCCGTCTATGTGCTCCTGCCGATTAAGCCCTTCTGTCTCCTTCTGCGTCTCAGCCCTTACTCCCTCAGCCCCCTTTATTGCTGTCTTACAACCGCCGCCGCTCATTTCCTTCTCCCGGGGGATGAGGGTCCCTCCCCCGCCTCCAGCCGCAGAGGGGCAGGGGCAGCCGGCGGGGCAGGGGCCGCCCGTCCCGGGNTGCGTTTTGCGGCCTCTCGCCGCTTCCAGTTGGCACCCTCGCTGCGGAGCAGTTTGGCTTGTCCTTCCTTGCGCTTTCAAGGGCTGCCTGCGCACTGAAAGTCACTTTCTCCGCTCGCCAGCTTCGTTTCCTAACTCCCGGATCTGCTTCCTCCCCGCAACCCCAATCTCCCAAATAGACGACTCCGAAAATGGGTCGGTTTCTCCCTGTTTCACCCCGTGTACGCACGTTTCCTAGACTCTTTTGTTGCTGTTGCTGTTGTTGTTACTCTGAGCATAGTACAACCAGGTTTTGCTCGGTCCTAGGGAAGAGCAATACTTTCAGTCTGATAGCAATTGCTTACGCAGGATGAAGAAGAAAGCTGTGAACATGAATATATACGTAGGTTACAGGAGACACATGTTGGCCATTTCCTCTCTG
This sequence comes from Pandion haliaetus, assembly GCA_013401275.1. Classification (NCBI taxonomy): domain Eukaryota; kingdom Metazoa; phylum Chordata; class Aves; order Accipitriformes; family Pandionidae; genus Pandion; species Pandion haliaetus. Next base: position 128,524 of record VYZV01016368.1, read on the forward strand.
ACAACCCTGTGTTACTTTTACGGCGGACCGCAGCCCCGCTTACGAGTGTCCCGAAGGAGATACTCTTTCGAGGACAGTGACACAGGAGAGGCAGGGGTACCGCTACCCCTCCTTTGAAGAGCCGAACGATGCTTTTTCTCTCTCTCGCCGACCGACACACAAACCACGGACAGAAAGGACAAGGAAACATTCAGCCTCTTCGGTTTCACCAGCTAAAAAACAAACAAACAAACAAACAAACAAAAACCCCCAAAACCGAACCAAACCAAACCAAACAAAAATCTCCACCCTCCACTAGCGGCTTCAGCCGCGTTAGGAAAGTTTCCACTCGCAACAGCAGCTGCGAAGTTGGCTGATTTTTCGCTAAATTCACGTATTTAAGCCTGAAATGATGAGTGCGCCGAACCTTCTCCTGCTGTCACCCTGCCGCCGAAAACAGCCCACCCAAACAAACAGCGAAGGGGCTCGGTCCGCCGCCACGAAACCCGAGCAGAGCCGGAGCATGAGCAGCAGCGGAGCGGTCCTTAGCTGTTGTCTCCGCACTCTGCCTTCTGCCTTTCTCTCCTTCCAAACTTTCGGGCGCTCGCTCTGAGCTGTATTTATAGACCTGGAGCGCACGGCTGTATTTTTCCTTGTGCCTCCTTTGGCTTGGGCTTAAGTCACTGGCAGGGAAAATAAAAAGGAGGCAGGCAGGCGGGCAGACAAACAGGAGGACAGAAGGGGAAAAGAGCTGCAGGTCCCGCAGACGGGGCCCGGAGGGAGGCTGGGGCAGGCGGCCGGGGGTGCGGGACACCCCCTCTGTTCTGGGTGGACGAGAGAAAGGTAACGGGGGAAGGTCCGGCCCCGGCTCGCTGGGTTGGGAGAGGAAAGCCTCTTGCCTCCGGGGAAGGGGGGGGTCGGGACGGCTGCTCCATCCCGGGGGGGGTTGGTGNCGAGAACCTGTGCCGTAGGACCAGGTGAAAACAAAGTGCGTACGTGTGGGGAGACGGCCTGCCGCCCGCCCCCGCCGGGGAGGCTGGAAAGCCGAAGCGGCAGCCGGGGGCCGAGGCCGAGG
>VYZV01016369.1:348-14329 GCA_013401275.1 Pandion haliaetus
CTTCTCATTGCACAGCACCTAGCCATGATACAGAGCATACATCATACCTTAAAACAGCTTATTTTTATGGAACAGATCATTAGCTGGGGTAAATCAGCACGCAGCTCTAAAGTTTCTTTATAGTCTACCAATAAATTAAGAGAACTCATTAAATTATAAGAAAAATGAGCATTGAAAATAGTGTTTCTGAAGATCACGATACACAATGCATTCTGCATGACTGATGCTAATGGGCCACATCCTTAATTGTGCAAATAATTCAAACTCTTGGCACCAGTAATCAAGATTTGAGCTTTATATGATTATTAGAGACAGTGTCTTCGGTGAGTACGTCTGTTTCTGTATCTACTCATTTATGCTTTTAAATGAATGCAGTGCTACTATATTCCAGAAAAGCTATAAGCACACAATTCCTTGCTTGTTAAAACATCTTTACTAACAAGTTGCCTGTTTCACTTGTTTCAGAAAGATGGAAATAAACATATTTTCATTTACGTTTCATTAAATTATTCTGCAACCCATATGCAGTGTCTTGATGCAGTTTGAAAGGTGAACAGATGGGATTTTATTTTTAGCTCACGTTAAACACAGCCCATCAAACACACATTTGCCTGATATACTATGATAATATAGCTTACTACTCAGCCTTTAAAGTGTATCTTTGCCTGCCTTGTACCATCCAAATGACAAAAGAGAACTGTGTGATAAATATTTAATTACAATCATAATGATCATTTTGTCACTGAAAACTAGCAATTTTAAGGGAATGGAAGAACTCGGGGTTTACAGAGGAACATTTAGCAACTACACGCTATTGAAATCAAAGCACAGTTTTTAATTATAATATTTCAAATTCAGGTGCTTTCAAGATTTGAAAAGTGCTTGCAGGGTCCAAATATATGCTTTTATATTGACGCATAAGGCATTTGCAACACCTGTTGGGTATCAACAGAAGTAGGCCAAAACTTTCTTTCAGTAGTTAACTATACATGCCTTCAGTTGCATTTTGGATACAACATAATAGTGTGTATAATAAAATATTGTTACAAAAGCGTAGGATAGAATGATAAAGTAGAGGTAAGCTCTAAAACTGGCTTGCGCTTCCTGACTCAAATAATTCATGAAATAAAACTTAGTGCAGCCTCCACACCAGACTTTTAAACTTTGGGGGTTTTTTACTGGGTATGTAGACAACCATGCAGAAGAAAGACTGAGTTTTCCACGTTTGCATGGTACAACGTTTAATTTTGCATGTTCTCGGTACACACCATTCTACAGTCAAACTTCTCACCCCTTCGACGGGATCTATCAGACAAAGGATAGCAGAATCAAAGGCCAGCCCACCACTACAGAGAGCATTTCTTTCACTCAAAGACCTCACCAAGCAAGAAATGCAGTTGTGAGAGTTATAAAAAAAACAGAGAGCAAGAACCCTCTAGGATATTTTGCAGGTATCTGAAGGAAAAGGTGCAAAAGGTTCACCAGAGCACCTCCTGTCCTAGTGACCAATCTTGCATGTTTTAGGGAAATCTCAGCAAATACAGAGGAAAAAAGAATCACGACTCTGCAACAGAGCTGCAGCAAAATATTCTATGCCCTGGAGAAACCACCACCAGCTTTCTGATGCTGCATCTTTGACAGCGCTGAAGTATGCGGTGAAAGCATACACGCACTGCAGGTTCTATCGGAACGATGAAAGGACGCAGTAGACCAAAACCAGGAAAACTAAAACCAATCAGATTTCTATTTGAATCTGGGCCAACTCTCTCGGTCCTACACTACATCAGGTCTATGCCCTTCAGTATCTATTTCAAGAGTACAATCCTTCTGCACCAGCACCTGCAAGGGCAACACAGCCTATTAGTATGTGTTAGCTGTTGTTACAGTCAACATAGCAGCTTCCCTCCAAATAAGAGAGAGGTTTCTGCAGAGAAATGGCTAATAATTTTCACATGACAGAGGAGGTGAAAAGTTTTCACACAACCCAAACACTGCCTTTCCTTTTCACAGAGGATTTCTGCTGTGAGGAGCAAAATGCTGTCAAGAAAAATGATCACAAGAACCAACAGGAAGGATTTCTATTAAAATAGAGCTATACCTTTAGTGATCATCAATGTTAATTTGGAAATGTTGGAAAAACTGGGAGAAATAGCAGGCTGAAATGTGAAAGGAAAAAGTAGGGTCCTGGTGTCTCACAGGGCTTGACTTTCATATTTGATGGGAAAGACTAAATTTTCTTACAAACCACTCACTGCTAAATCAGTTGATGGTAAGCAGATGCTACCCTCTCCCTCAAATATTTGCTCATGCTCTGTGCTTCTATCCGTATTACAAATGTGATAGACAATAGTGATAATAAAGTACTCAGAAATAGTACAAAATCCCATGTGAAGAAGATAAATCAAATGAGACAAGTCAGCTATATATAAAGGCCCTAAATTATTCAAGCTGCCTAAACACCCAGAAGTGCACTCACAGCTTTATACTAATGATTGCAAATTCCAAACAGCACCGCTATTTTTTTTTCTATTTTCTTTTTTTCCCCCAAACAGTTAGGCACATAGGAATTAAGTCTTTAAATCCTTATTTAGTCAGCAGACACTCTGTACTAATTAATATGGAAAACAATGACCATAGGAAAGGAGCAGATGGTTTGAAGACAGAGAATGAAGATAAGCTGAGAGAGATCTGTGTGAAGATACCAAGTGCATACTCTAGCATTTCTCAAACACTGATAACCTGCAATATAGCTCTTTAATAGCTTTGATTTGAAATAACATTTTAAGCAGAAAGGTCAGATGAGTCTCCACATTTAGTCAGAAACAAACCTTTTTTCCAAGCTCTTTTTTTAATCAAATCACATGAGGGAGAGATAAGATTTTTTCCCACAGGATGCTGAGCATTGTGATGTTTGAAACATTCTCATCATACACTAATAGCCAGGAACATTTCTTCATCCTTTGTTGGTAACTTTTCTAATGCAAGAATTAAATCTGAAACAGGGAGAGGAAGAAAAAGTTAGAGTAGCATTTTTGCAGTATTAAATCATTTTTTTCCTGGATCATGTTTCTGATACATGGGTTCAGAAGACAAAAGGAGGAAGAAAACGTTTTGATAATTTTAGATATGAAATGAGTATTATTCTCCCATGTGAAAACTGACTCCTCAATAGGATGATAGGTATGGGATCCTCAGAAAATTTTAACAGAAGAATCCCAAGTCCAAAGTATTTCACTTTTTACATCATTCTTGGTAGGATCACTGCAGCCTGTAGCCACAGAATAATCCTGTAAAGCATTTGTTTTCAAATTAATTTCTAAACTCGAAAAACCAAGAGAAAATAGTTGCAGTCACCTACTGTTCACAACTATTAATCAGGGAAGCGACAAGGCAAGCTGATGGGAAGCATCAGATTTTAGCTGTGCTGTGTTTCTCTGCCTTGGGCTCATTAGCCAAGAGAAGAAAGGGAGGGACAGGTGTCTGGAAATGCCCATCAGCTGCTTCTGCTGAAGTAGCAGCAGCCTTACGTTAAGGACATAATTAACACAGGGCTGAAAGGGTACAGGAGCATTTCAGAAGACTGTTTGGCTGAAGGGATTCTTCCGAGGGCAGGAATATTTGGAAGGACAGACCCTGCTTTTTCACATAGGAGCAGTGAGCTCCCGAGGAAGTACGTATGTGATTTGGAGGAATAATACATAAAAATAAAAAACAGGTAGATGTATAACCTCAGACCCCAAGAGCAGAACACCTGCATGGCATCCAGCCATTTCTTGTTATTTCACTGATTCACTCTCTCCTCAATGTGCCACGGAGCTGCGGCAAACTAAATCACCAAAGCTATTCAGGTTAAAAATCCTCCACCTCCCAGAACTACAGGGTTTCATCCTAAACCTCAGTTATTGTACTAGCACTAAAAAGAGAAGTTGGTCTAACAAAGTTTTACATCTGTGAAAGCACCAAAGCAGTATGTTTTAAACATCCAAACTAAACCAATTCATAGCCATAAAATAAAGCAGGGAAAAACTTAAGGAGTAGAAAACCCAACACAATGTTACGAAGAGAAACACAGCATTTTGCAGACATTGAGTAAAACACACAACGTACCTTCAGCAACATTTCTTGGCACAGATTTCAAAATATGGAGAAAATCAGTAGCGGGCATCTATTTCAGGTGTTGCACATTTCAGACTGAGGTTTAAACCTCTGGCTGAACATTGATTTCATACTTTGTATAGTTATTGAAGCAGCTCTCTCATCTAAGTACTGACACTAACTTTCTCTGGTTTTCTTTTCAGATGCAGTAACAAATTTTAATCAGCCTTTCTCCTGTGCAGGTTCTGTAAATACTGTCATACTTGTATCCAAACCAGCAATCATGTTAATTCTGCATTGTTAATTTTTTTGGTTCATTAGCCATTCCTACCCTTCAGTATTTGCAACATCTAGTAGGGGTCCTGGAAGCTTAAATCGCTCCACAAGATTCTATTTAGGACAAAGTACTTCCAAAAAAAGTCTTCAAATAGCTAATTTTATGCTGCTTTAAATCTTCAAATCTTTGCCAGTTCACATTTTTATGCTGTAATAATCAATTGATCATCTCCCCATTTTTAGCATCAAAGAAAGACCAACAGAAATTATTCTAATGAAAGTTAGGAGCTTCTCCAAGAAGCAAAACGGGAATTTTTTCCATCACAACTACACTTCCAAAATGACAATGACATTACAAATTCTAATTTGACAGGTTTTTACTAAGGGTGTTTGTCTACTTCACCTTCAAGAGACTTTCACATTCAACCTCTGTGCAGCTTTCACATGAAGCCTTAATCCATGGGTAAGGTCATGCCACGCTGGAGGAAAGGAAGGAGGAAGACATTAGAGATATGGGAAGAAGTTTTATTCTTAACCAAGGAAAGAAAACTTTTGTTTGACCTAGTGGTCTGTGTCACTGCATGTGACTGATATGCAAATATAGTCAATTCTATTCATCAATACCATTCCCTCAAGCTATCCAAAAATTCCTTCCCTGTAGACTTTTTTTCCCCCCCCTTTAGACTACTTTTCCAGTAGGTATAATAAAACTATGATTTTTCTTAGTGCTTACCTGCTACCACACCATAATGAGTTTTATATCCCCAGAGTCATTTTCAAATGAGTTTACTTCTTGTTTATGATTTTTCCATCAGCTTTAACTATAATTTAAAAATGCTGTTTCCATTGTTTGCCAGTTTTTGTGGTTTTACATACGTATATCCTTATTAAAAAAATCAAACCTAGGAAATTGTGTAACAGGAAGGGTTTTGTGGGCATTAATGCTGCACTGCAATAAAGAACATACACATAACCTGCACCTAGTCTTAAAAGCACTCTACTCAAAGTGTCATTAAACTTCAATTTATTTCTATTATGTTTCTGCATCCCAATATTTAACTCTTTAACCTTTCACCTTTCCAAGATGTAAAAGTAACAATACTGACATTTACAGGATATTGGTTTAAAAATGTCAGTAGGGGAAAATGAGAAACTAGAAACAGAACAATATTTATCAGTTGCAAAGATCTGGCCATGATAAATGCTAACACTACCGTTGACAAAATTATACACCTGAAAGTATTTTTCTCTTCAAAGAAGTTTCTGTATTTCTGGCAGGTGACATTTATATAAAATGTACAACAAGAATTACCATGGTAACAATATAAAAAGAAAGGTTTATTTTTTCTATTTCTCTTTCATTTTTCTTTCAGAATAGGTTATCTCGGAGCACTAAGAATTCTTTATATTCTTTTTCCTCGACTCTGCTATTGAGCTTCCTTAATTATCAACCTTTGGCCAGAGAAGCTGGGCCAGAGAAGCTCGGCACTAAGAGGTGTTATGCCGCTTTGCATTTCAGATTCTAAGGTGTGTTGCAAATCACAATTGTAATACTAAATGAATCCACCAAAGGGAGACACTTGCACATGAAGAATAATAAGTACATTACAAGGCCCATCTCTTGGGATACTTAAATTAGATTGAGAAAAAAAAATCCCAGTAGTAAACGTACCATCCAGTAGAGAACAATCCCAAAGGAGATGGAAAGCACCTATTAGTTTTACTTCTATTCCTCTATAAGTTACAGGATTCTGTGCTAACAGACATATAGCTCCATTCCACTGAACTAAGAATATTTTATTGATTTCAAACTCTCTCATAAACTTGAAATATTTTAATTAACAAATAATCCATTTTGCATTTCACAGACGGCAATTTGCTGAGTGACATAAATCTAACAAAATAATGTCTGATTGAAAAAGTGAAATACATTCCTGTAAACAGAAAGTACCTGGTGTGTCCTTGAAGTCTATCATTTTGGGCAGGTGCCAGAGAAAAATACTAAAATCCATAACGCATGAGAGGACTGGTTTTGCTTTTAGTAAGTCAGCTTTTGAAATTCCCATAGATTAACATGAGCCAGAAACCACCACCATCTGCACTTCAAAAACGCTCAGAAAATGTGTTAGAGAGATAAAAGGCGAGTATCTGCTACAGAGTCCACTCTGAAGACAGACAAGAGAAAGTTGATAAAGGTCCCCGTTCAATGATCTTAAACAAAGCAAAACAAAGCAAACAAACAAACAAACAAAAAAAAAATCATTCTCAGTCTAATGTTACATAATTTGTAGCAAGTTAGTATCAGCCAAAAACTTCCTTCAGCATCCAATACTCCTCTTAATACTAGTACAAGTAGCTTTAAAGTGGCATTTGGCAGCACTGTAGGTTACATAAAAAAGCAAATGAAAATCTCCGCTCTCCTCACCTCAGCCTCGCTGGCTGCCATGCTGCAGCCCAAGCCATCACAGTAACTGCTCCAAGCTTTCAGACGGCGAGTTCCCCTTTGCAGCTCTAAAGGCAGTTTAATTATATGAAAGAATTGCTATCCCTACTTTATAGATGAAGACACAGCTAAACAAAGATCATATCTGCAGCAAGCATGAGACATTAAAATCAGGTCTTTATCCCGAAGACCATACAAATATGTTGCAGGGCCTGTCAACTTTTCTCCTTCGTTAGCATTAATATTTCTTGGTTGCGTCAATCAGTGTGGGTGCAAATGCATTTGAAAACTTCTGAGGTTTGGACGTGGTCTAGAGAAGTAGCACGTTACAGTTGAACACGCAAGACTATTACATTTCTTAAAGCTAGGCCAAAATCAAACAGTGCAGATATGAATGTAATTGTTCTCCCCATGCTGCAGAATTCTATGGACTCTGCAATTTTCCTTGGAGCTCTACAGATCATATGATAAAAAGATATGGATTTAAAATGTCAACTGCTGCTCAGTGAAAATACATATACTATGGTATTCAAATTACAAATCTGCTACAGCAATGTAGTTTTAACCTGCAAGAAGCACAGAAACAGACATTAATCACTGCAAAGATAAAGCAAGCAGAAGATTTTTTTTTTTTTAAAGATTTGGGATAAGTTATGGCCTATTTTCAAGATAAAGTAATGCATCAAAACTGAACTCAGTTTTAATCTCTTTTTTTGCCTTGCTTTCATTTCCCAGTCCACATTTAATCTGAATTAATATCTAAAATGTTTTGAACAACAACGTAGTTAGCCCCTCAACAAAACTCCACCAGAAATTTCCTTTAAAATATTTCAACTGTTTTTCCTTTCTTTCTGCTAATAGCAGGAAAAGGGGAAAGAAAACTAAACAAAACCAGTTGTTTTGCTGGAAGAATTCCTGTGGTTTTCTTTGAGCAAAGTTACCTAAATCCAAACCATCAGCGCCTATAAATTAGCACAAGGAGTCAACCAGAGGCACCCACAATCCCTAGATCAGAGTAGCCATCATTTGCAAAAGAAATGAAGTAGCAAGTCATCATATTGTAGCTTAAGGTTTTCTGCTGGTTGTTATCATTGCGGTACGTGACCATCACACAGTAATTCCAAACAATAATTTTGAGTGAAGTTTTTATCAATATGAAGGCAAAGTCATTTGGATGAACGCTCTCTTCGCTGCAAGCTTCTGCGTTGCAGGTATGCAAGACGCACAAGAGAAGAATCCAGCTTTGAGTTTGGATGTAATGTGACATTTCATTGCATTGTGCCTGCAAATTAGCATTTAAAAGTCCAACCCAGCTTACCCTTGTGTTTATTTCAGTTGTTCCTCAAATGCACTGACTCTCACTTCTGTCCCCCTGACATTTCCTTCTTCCAGAGACAAAGCTAGAAATGCTAAATATAGCTAGAAATGCTAAATATAGCAGAAATACAGTGTGGGGGGCACCCATATTCTTCCTTTTTATGCCACAGAACCGTACTTGTTCTGTATGTACATCTCCAAATCCTGCCAGTGTTTGATGTCTGGATCAGGGTGCCTGGTAGGTGAAGCACTGGTGGGAGAAGGTGACCCCCTCCTTGCGACATCAGATCCCAGGAGAGATCTCTGTTTTTTCCTTCTCACTGTTGGACAAAAGAGCAGGAGAAACCTCAAAGCCTAGGAAGGGAAGCTGAAGGACAGCCAATGCACGCGGAAGGGCTGGCTGAACAGCGTGGCACCTCTCGCCAGATGCAGCTCCGGCCAGAGGGCTGCCCAGGGCTTTAGTTAAAGCATGAAAGTGCTGCTGAATTTTCTGCTTCCTGACTCTGGCTTGGGACGCTGCCCACTGGTGTTTGACCTGCACTGAAAAAACTCAGCGAGGAGTAAAACATAGCCATTTTCTGCAACCCTTATTTGCAGTTTGGAGGACTTTGTTCAGTTGGTTTTGGAGCTTTAAAGTTCTGGAATAAATCTGGCTTAACACCCGAACTTAAAAATGCAAATAAGCTTTTCAAAAACGAGGGTCCTGAAGAGCCTTTTACCCCGCATTTATTGAAAATCTAAGACATTTATGCACTAAGCCACGTTATCCAGGAGGGAGGAGACCTGTGGGAAGAGAAAAAAGTGAGCTAGCCCCATGCAAAATGCATGAGTCTTGATAGCTTTCTCTAGTCCACCATATGCATATTTCATGAATTCATTACAGCAACTACTGCATCTATAAGTCAAATAAGCCCAATTGTTCAAATAAAATGACCAGCTCGATATACAGAAAACAGACGCTGTTGGAGGAATACTTACACTCTCCAAGCTGAAACTGCTACATGGCTGTCAAGGCTACCGACTGTCCTGTAGGCTTGACCAGAAGGAGAAATAGGAAAAAAATGCAGTTATTTCCACAGCATCTGCATGAAGGAAAATGACCAAGAGGCTGTTGTAACCCAAACACCGATCCTCAAAAACAGTTGTAGTAGCTGAGCTACAAACTGTACTTTCAGTCATTGCTAACTCGTGTCCAAAATGAAAGTTCATAGAAGATGTTCACAATCAGGATTTGTATGGGGACGAACACTAAAAAGATGACAAGGATGGAAAGAAACTAGCAGTACAGAAATACTCTGTGGTTCCCCCTGTCAGACTGAGTGCTATGTATTTTATACGTGAAAACCACTTGAGAATAAAATGGGAATGAGAATTTCAGGGTGTCACATGCAAGAAGACACAGTTGTACAGTGCTTTTCAGCAAGGGTCAATACTAGTTTCAAACAGGGCCCTACACTGCTTTATGGCTTCCATATGGGAAACTATTTCTGATCATCTGCAAATCCGCTCCAGTGGGCACTAACTACAGACAGAGCCCCTTCCCACTGCCTACAAGGGGGTACGAAAGAGATGGGTACTCAGTGTACAGAGCCATCAGGAATTGTGAGGACTGTGCAAAAGTATAAAAAAAGGTGGCCAATACAAATGGAAATTGTTTTTCATCTAAAAGGGCCAGCAGACACACCCCTAAGAAAGGCCCAATTATTTACAAGCATGGATACACAGAGATTCAAAAGTATTATTGATGTGACTGATCATAAGCCCAAACAATGAAGAACAGTAATCTGAACACCTCTTCTTTCTTGAGATTCAGATAAAAATAGAATTTAGATGACCTAAACACCTCCAAATTTTGAACAGCAAAATGCAATTCAAGGTTTTCAAAATTGAGACTCACAAGGAATGTCAGGGGAGCGTTTCAGCCAAGACCACAGGGTCTCACCATCATCCACTCCAACTTTCATACACCACGTCCCACACTGAGCACCCTCTGAGTGCATGACCTGGCTTCCCTTTGGGTGAAATGAAGCAAAACAGCCATGCTCCAGAAGTGCCCCTAAAGCTCTTCCACAGGAAGCTAGCATTCAGTCCACAACACTGGACTAGATAAGAGTTCAAAGTGGACAACAGCATATTTCATCGGGAACTTACAGCACCTCACTCTTGTGAAAACACTGATCCAATCCTCCTTTCTAGCACAGATACAGCCAAAAAACATCTTGGTTTTTCTCTACCAAAAAAACACCAAAATGAATCATTTAACCCTTATGTTTGGAGGTATGGAAATTTAAGGTTTTCATTTCTCAACCGGTTTGATATTCATTCACAACCAAAGCATGGTTTTCAACAGCCACTTCTATTTAGCAGGCCTTCAAGTTGTCACTGTCCAAGTACTGCCTTAAAAAAAAAAAAAAGAATATTTAACCTTTCTTCTCTGGGTAGAAAATAAATGAAAGTTTGTGAACTTTATACAGTAACATTTGTGCTTTGAATGAGCTTCATGTGCCTCCAGCAAAGCTCTACGACATTCGCTACTTCACAGTTTAAAAGTGTGTTCTAATAAAAGGTCAAGAGAAAGAGGGGGGAAAAAAGGAAAGTCCTTCAAGGTTATAAATATATTAGACAGGAAAAACATTTCTGCTCTGCTAAATGCCTGTTGAAATATAAATCTATTAGTCTGATGAGGTTAAGACCCTAGAATGTAAATTCACATCTGATTTTGAAAGGACAGTGGTGGTGTTCCCTTATTTTCCATCTTCCTCTATTTTTTCTAAATACTCTGAATTTCCTGAGGTTTTGGACTTTAGGATTTAAAAACAAAACCAATAGATTTAAAAAACAAACAAAATCTCATCTGAAGCAGTTAACTACTTTCTGGGAGAAGGTGGAGTTAAATATTTCAAATGGACAAATAAACTGTAAGGCTGGCCGTAAAAAAAGAAATGAGGGAAAGAATACCTGCATACAGACTTTGCCGTAACAGATATATATTCCAGGAATACAATTATTCAGGTTAGTAGAGTAACTATAATGAAATAAAGATTTTTATTTCAGAATAGCATTTTCACAGAGGACAGTATTGTGGAATTGATAATATATGATGGTTGCTGCTTCATGGCCTTTAAGATTATTCTTCCTGTTTTAATATGCTCGCGGTCATGGTGAACACCACGCCAACCCAGCAACACTACACACTCCTTCCTGCACCAAAAAGACCCAGTTTTGGCAATCTCTCCCTCACACTCCATTGCATCATGTAGATAAACTTTAGGGTTTCCCACAACACAAAATGAGGTAGATAGTATATTGAAGCAATGCAGTAAGATATCACAGGATCTTTTCTTGCCCCAGGAGTTGAGCATATTGTATCTGTCAGCACATTTTAGTACAATAGACAATTAGTTTATATAAAGTAACTTTTCTCCAATCACGAAATCAATTCTCGGTCCAAAGTTTTAGAAGGGATTTGAGGCATATGTGCGACTTAAAACCATCTCCAGCCTTTATATATTATGGAAAGACCTGCTTGGCAGTTACTGTACGGGTCAAAAGTAGAGAGGGGTGGAAAAATCCATTTGTTCCCCCCCCATTTTTGGCTTGTGAATTAACAGCCCCACTTTGAAAGCGTCAAACTGGTCTAAACAGCTTGTGACTGAAGCTACATTGAAGTTCCAGGATTCTGCTATATCAGAGGCTAAATTTGTCCTGCAGCTGCACCACTTCTGCCTATCCCATGACTCTCTACTAACCTGAACCTAATTAAATGTCTTTCATCAAAAGAATTAGCCTGTGATAGAAGAACTCTGAAAAACTATTAGCTTATTTAATAATAATTTATTCTATTTCTCTTTAGGTGAGGGCTATTAACTAATATTAGATATGCATTCAGATATTTAAAGATGTAGTTATATATTCCACCTCAGTTAAGTAATACATACCTTTCACATAAAATTTTATAATGCCTAAGCTCCTGTTTTATACTTTCTAATTGATGATTTTTATCACTGAAAGGATAATTCTGGCATTTGTAATAGGAAATACTCATTTAAATTAAATCATATATTTAAAAACTGCCATGCACAGAAGTTGATTGAATAACATAAAATTTATACCACTCTATTAATTCTTTCCTCATTTTTTTAACCCTGTTGTATATTTAAATTCCTATTTTTTTTGGTTGATATACTGTAAAATTTAAGGTTTGTGATCACTCCTGCATTTGTGATCACCTTGGCATTTAGGCTTAGAAACTTCTGATCTTGTATTAACATACAAGCCTGAGCCTGCAAATTCTTGCAGGATAACTTCTTGCATCTCCTTTTGAGATATCCGCAAAAAGCAATTATTAACTACAATAGTTAAAGTAAAATTTGGTATATAGTTTCTAAAGATTAAGAAAGCAAAAACCTCAAAACCAACAAAATCATGCTGATTTACAGGATAGCCAGTATCTGATATTCAGGGTTTGCCTGAACATTAGCCAATAGCGAGAAAAACCTTGCTTCTTAAAAAATAAATAAATAAATAAATAAATAAATTCTGGCATTCCAAGATTTCCATTAACCAAAGTCTGAAAAATCTGAAGGACAAGCAGGTTTACAGAATATAAGACACTGTGTTTGCTCAACGGAAAACTGACATTTTTTCCCTGTTTATTTAGATATTTCAGGAAAAAAACATGGGAATTTTGGAAAACTTGAGCTGGAAAAAAGTTAGACATTCATTTCTCCTCTTATGTAATTCCTGCTAGAATGAATGTATTTATATTCTTTGGTTGCAGCCATTTATCTCTGGTGGTCGACAGTTAAAAGCAACAGTTCTTTATTACCAGAACCACAATGAAAGAGAAAAGAATGAAAGACAATCTGAAGGCAACCTCATTTAAAATTTTCTTTAAAACAAGCATTAGATCCACTGCATTACTTAAATTAGATATATTGGGAAGATTAATTTTTTAAACAACACCCAAAGTAGTAGAAAAAAAGAGTATGTCCTCTAGCCTGCTATGTTTTCATCTTCTGTTTTCACTAGGCCAATAGTTTAACTCTGGTTTTCTCTTAAATCTATGCAAGTGTGTCCTAGATGTTGCAAAGATATAGCAAATAACTTTAACTCTATCTGGACTAATATACAAGCTTAGATGAAAAAATATTTCCAGGAATTGATGAATAGAATATTTGACAGCACTAGTAAGGCACAACAGAGTAATAACTGTATCTCTGCTATTACAACATTCATCAGTATAGCAGGAAATCCATTGCTTATACAATCACAGAACTTGGAGCGTGAATTCCTGCAAGGCACTAAAACCCAAGCTCAAGCAGCGTGATACTTTATACAAAGTAAAGACTCCCCTTAATCTATTGCAGTATTTAGTAGACATACCTATATTCAGACAATATTTCAAATACTAATTCAAATCAATGCATATTTTAACAATGCTTATTTGCCCCCCAAAACTCACACCTCATGTGAAAGGGTGAAATTTTGCATTAGACTATTAAAATAGGCAAATTCTACACTACTCTTCTGTGGTAGACATTCATTCCGATGGCATCCCTCACCGCACCAGAAAATTTGCCTATCCCTTCTGTGGGCTGTAAGTAATATGGTAAAATGACTTTCAAATACGTCACCCTTAAAGGGCAGATAGCTTTAATTCTAGCTATCTGGAAACTTCTTTTAACAGAGAAAGATACTTTGTCAAAACCTAAAAATTCCTGTGAAACAGAATTTAACATGTTCCCTGACACATTTTTGTGCAGATGTTTTCAAACATCCTATTGTCATAACTGCAAACTGAAGTTTCACTAAAAGTGAATTTTTAACGAAATAGCTAAGTAACTGACA
>VYZV01016369.1:20921-35624 GCA_013401275.1 Pandion haliaetus
CAGATTTTGAAGATAGGTACACTGAAATCAGAAAAACTTTGCAAATTTCTCCTGCAAAGGAAGCAGCGCAGGAGGCAAAGCCTCCTTTGCCATCCTATAAGCAGTAGTAAGATTCCTGCTTAGGACCTACAGAAAAAACTAAAATAAGCAGAGAAAGACTCCTTCAGGAGACCAAATTGCTTCTCGGCTCGTACAGAGCGGCTGAGGTACCCTCATCGGCAATTCTCACAGAGTGTGAACATATGCAAGCAGGATCCCAAGGATATCCCTTATTGCTCATACACTAAGCATAAGGGGAGATGTAACTCACTGCTGTTGGCAGCTTTACTTGTAACGCCGAAGTGCATAAATGAAAGGAGACATTTCCCTCATACTCACTGCCCAGCTTCTCATCACACACTACCTTAAGCACGCTTCTTTAAGATGCTGTGATGCTACTTCAAGATGAGCACTACTAGCATAATTTTGTCAGCTACAAGCGACATGACATGTATTATCCTCACTCACAACCTAAATCTAGAAACAAAGTTGCTGTTATTACAAATAACAACGGGAGCCAATCAGTTCTGAATGTGTTTTTAAAACATCAAAAAGTTTGAAATCCTGAGCCAAATTTGAAACTGCATTTAAACACTGGGTTGGAGCACATAATTTACAGATAAGAGAGCATGGAAGTAATGCAGGAGTCTTAAACCCATGTATTTAAAAAACATTTTCATGCTGTATTACTGAAGGTACTAATTGAACAGAAATAGCAGAGAGATTAGACCAAGGTGGTACAGAAAATCTCAGGGCTTCAAATGAGTGATGTAGAGAGACTGTTACTCTTATCAGTACTATCAGTACTAGTATTACTACTCACAAATACAGGTGGCACAGCAGTGTCTTGCTGTCTATATGAAAATCTGAATTCTCTGTTCTAACGATGCTTGCCACATACTGCAAAAAGTCAATTTATAGTGAGAGAAAATTGAGCACAAACATTTCATTCTGTGGTTAGATTTTCTATACTAAAGGATTAACAGTCGTTATTTTAAAAGACGGTGAAAATAAAAGTCTGACGCATTACTAGCAATCAGCGGTTGGCTTGTAGTAGAAAGTGTGTTAAAAAAACCGATAAAACATAATAAGTGAACACTACTCGCCCACTAATGCACCTGCAAGGAGGCTGTCATTTTAGAGACCCATAGTGTCCACTATAGTGGCCACTTATTATGAAATTTTTCTATAAAACTGTGGGAAAACACCTCCTGATATATGGTAAGGAATCTCTCGAGACACTTCCTCCTCTGTAAGGCATCAGATCATGCAATTAGCACATCCAGCACTCAGAAGTAAAACAGTCTTCCTAAAGATCTTGATTAGCCAGGATTTTACTTGCCAAATAGCTTTAGCTTTTCTTATATTCATGAAAAAGGCAATTATTTGGAGCTGTATCATTTTAATAAAAAGCCTTTTATAACCTCCTGAGTTTCCTCTTTCTCCCTTATGCTATATACTGAGAAAGAATATAGGGATATGTCATAATGAAGATACTGAAATCAAAGCTATACCTCCTTCCATTTTTCATATGCTTTCCTAAGATGCCCTTTACTGAGAGTATTATGGACATCTCATAGGAAATAGCTGAAAAATGGCTACAGCTATCCTTACAAGGTCCCATGATGTAACCAACGTACCATTTATTCACTGAACTTCACCCCCTATATCCCATTTAACACCTTATTATTTTTCTCCAACATTTTGAAGAAGAATTCTGCCCAGTATTTAATGCAAGAAAAAACTGCAATGAACATGAAGAGCCTTTAAAGTCAGATCTTTGCTCCTCTTTCGACTTCCTTAAGACTGCTGCAATTCTTTAATTATTCAGGTAAGTAGCGAATAGACGTGTTTCACCTTGAAAGCACTGATGGCTTCCCACTCACGTAAGCCAGCTGGGAGGACCTCCTCCCTTGCTCCGGCTCAGCCAGGGGAACAGCTAACTTAATAGGTTTTCATCATCAAAAAGCCAGCATCTGAGAATTGCCTCTATCAAATTCTTCACCAGGAGCCAAACTGGCTGCGGTTTCAGAAGAGAAGTGCAGTGGGCTGGGGTAGCAGCGGTCTTGGCAGGCAGGAACGTTATTCACCCTTTGGCCAGCTAGTCTCTGCCAAAAGGGAGAACAAACCCCAAGAGCTGTGTGCGTGGGCAAAGTTTGCGAGGCAAAGTGACGTTGAGCCTACCCTAAGTAAGGGAACTATTCATGCTACTTCTCTTCCTTTCTGTAGAGAGAAAAAAAAACAAACCAAACAAAAAAAACCTATCAAAGGGTAAATTATGAACTGATGCTCAACTTAGAAGATGTTTCTACTGGGCATTACCAGAATGGCAGGCAGAAGGAATGAAAGGATCTGACTTTTCATTATAAAAATAATGAAAGCATGAGAAATTGCACATTTGAGGGGGTTTTAAACATATATAACACAAAAGCACAAAATATAATGTATCTTAAAGTACCATAAATTCTTAACAAGATTTAAATAGGTTAAACATCCATTAAAGCATGTTTTATTAAGCTGCATATTTTGCACTTAAAGTGAATCCATGTAAGTATGTAAGACTATCACAGTGACAAAAATGTCAGATTTTATCAAGATATTACTTAAAAAATGGAGGCAAGCAGAATTAAATGTATTAAGAAAATCTTTGTTCTCAACAAAAGCATTTACTACATGTAAAAACAACGTACATAAAAAGTGCAATTCCAATGTCTAACTTTATTCCCATTCCCAGACTCATTTGCTTTTGCAGCTACTTCAAATTCGATTTAAAAAGAGACAATTTAACTTGGAGTTTGTGTAATGGGACTTTACGCACAACATTATCTTACAGACTTCACATAGAGTCTAATCTTGGTAGACATATCACCTTTTTTTGTTACCCAGTGAAACTCTCAATACCTCAAAATATCTATTTTAAACTGCAATAATTTCTAATGCAGATTCATTTTAATGGTAAGGTTGCTTAAGAACAGCATTACACCCGTAGCAAAGTTATTCCTTAAAGACTAAGTAGTGGAAGCAGATGAAACAATCTACTTTATAATACATTTTTGCTGCAAAATACATACATTCCTATTACAAAAGCTTTGTTAGTGACACTGGAACTATTTTCTATTCTTCTGTCTTTCTATACAAATTCGCTTGCAGTAAGAATGGCAGACGACTGTGCTAGCCAGCAGTGTACCCACAGTTGTGCAATATATTTCCACTGAACCATTAGCCAAAAGCCCAAACCAGAAAGGTCATTCCAGTGAAATCTGAACGGATGTAACAGGCATTCATCTTTATGTTCTGCACACTTTGTTAATGACAGACGGAACAACACCATGCCCACAGCCAGCTGACAGGAATTCTCACCTGATTAAATGTCCCAGTATGTTTTAATACCCTTAAATGGAATTTTTATGGCCTGTTCTGCACACATATTATTAATACAGAACCATCAAAGAAACCACAGACATGCATAATAGCTCATCAATTTGTAGCTAGGGACTTTTGACCTTGAAAAATCAGCTGTCTTTCAGATTAATGCAGCTATGTTTTGGGCAGAGAAAAAAGAAGCTATAAAATTATCATGCTTATTTTTGTCACATGTCAGCACCGCAATAGGGAATAAAGGCCACGCCGCTGGCTTTTTATTGATATTGCCGTCAACCTCTGACATCTGAATTAGAATCTGGAAGACCTATTTCTAATAAAAATCCACTTAGACATTAACATTTCAGCTACAGCAGATCATGAGATGCGCTGCTAGCAAGAAGACGGCGTTTAGTCTGACTTCCACTCCCCCCCCCAGTGTTTTCGCGTTTCCTGTCCTTCACAGAAGACCCTAAAGCACGTAAAAACCAGCTCTAGTTGGGACCACAACATCCACCTAGAGAACGGGTCAAAGGCTCTTCTGGGGATAGAGCCAGCAAAGGAAAAAGACGAGTGGAAGATACGAATACCATCGCCATCTCTAAAAGATGTGGTAGCACATAGAGCGTACTGGCGATAAATTAGTAACGGTTGAAACATTCAGGGAACAGAAACATATGGGTACCTTGGGGAGTAAGTTTACAAATTAGTATGTTGGGAAAAAAATGGACAAAATGAGGACGAAGGCTGTTATAAAAGGAGAATTCTCGTACTAGAGAGAAGCCACAAATGGGCTTTCTGAAGGACTGGTCTTGGGATCCGAGACAGGGAGATGCTCTCCAAGGTAAGAGGAATCGCAAATCATTCCAGTCTGTAGAAAAACATTTCCTTGTATAACTGAGGAAAAGGCCCAGGGAAGACAGCTTTACAAACAGGTTTGGTTTTGGTTTTTTTTTCCTTTCAGTATCAAATAGCTCAGTATTGGTGATTTCTGAGGAGTCTCTCCCCTTAGAGCTGTTCAACTTGCATAAATAACCAAATGTACCTCTGAACAGACAACGTTATTCTGGTCTTCCATTTTCCAGCAAAATGCCCAGACCACTGGGGTACAGGAACTCTCTCTCATGTCTTCAAAGAAATACTTATTGTGCCACTAAAGTCAATATAGGTGCTTGACATTCCAATTTACCAAGGTGTTAAACTTAAGGAGTGTGCTTTAATTGCTATGGACTTGATCTAGTTAACTTTCTTATTTACATAAATACTTTGTACTAGGATAAACTTACAAAGGAATTGATTTTTTTTAACCAGACATCCAAATACTTTTAGCCAGCCTGAAACTGCATTTTTTGCTGCATGAATGTGTTCCTTCAGAAAGAAAAAACAAAAATCATTCCTCCTCCACATTCTGTTCTTTGTAGCAGACTTGTTTGGGAAGTTAAGTAAATCGCAATTCATACACATACTTATTTTTAACATAGACTTTCTGTCTCAATTTTCTTCCTTTTTCTTTACTTGATTTGTTGGGAAACAGTGAAAGTGAGAAGATTCTGCTTCTCCTGGTCTGGTTTTCAGGATTTTCTGTGAGATCTAGAAAAGATTTTGAGTGGAGACCATTACTTAGCAAGAATAATCTAGAGGCAGTGAAGGTAGAAGCAGGAGAGCAAGCAATGAAACACAAAATCCTGCAAGACTATAATTTATAAACCAGGAAAATCAAGCAACCTACACAAGAATCAAAGACTCCTTACAAAAATCAATACTAACTGCTAAGTTGTGATGTTCCTGAATTTTTATTTTAGCTAAATGTCGGGCTCCTCCAAATACGCGGTAATGACGGTAAAATCACCGAGTTCTCCTGCAATCATCTTCAACACCATCCTTATTAGGAACGTCCCAGAAACACACCTGAGCAATTTATCCTCACCGAAACAATTTCATATTTGTGCCAAGCAGAATCAAGGGAAGGAGAAAAGCCCACTCCCCACCTACACGTAAATACCAGGCATGTTCCCACAAATCATGGCGGGCTGCCCAAAGGTTTCCAAGGCTTCATTTTATCTCAGAAGACTCCTCTGTTCTCCCAGAGACTATTTTCCCAGAGCAGAACAGTGACAAACAGTCTGGTAAAAACACTTCTGCTCCTTGAGTGAGACAACATACTGAACCATGCAATGAAATATGCACCGTCCTTCCAAACGCAGGTGTACTGCTGCAGCTAGAATCCCCACCGCACTATCCAATGACTTCTGGAAAACAGGAAAGTAGGACAGGGAGATTAAGGAGACAAGGGACAGAATCCAAGTCTTTGCAACACAACAGTAACAGATGATGGGTTGTCATTTTTGTTGTTTTTAAAGACACACCCCTGATCATTACCTTGTTTTAGTTTTCCCAATGGAGTAGTCTTGAAGCACATAAAGGGAATTCTTTGGGGACGAAATTGATCCAAAAAAGCAGCATCCAGGAGCCAAACTAAAGCACTTCTTTCAACTGACAGGACTCAGCCACAGATGCTACAGAATAATCTTCCCTCCAGCATATATACTGTGAATGTAACATCCTCAAGACCGGCTATTCCTCTCTACCAGACCTCTATGGGGCCATACCACTTGCTAATGTGGATATACTGTCTTACATATCCTTTGTCTTACATATCCTTTTGACAAAAGGATATGAGTACGCATAGTGCCAAATAATCTTATCGTGTACTGCTCTCTAGCAGCTGTGCTAGAGTGTGACATTTTCTACAGATTTGCATTTCTTCATTTTCAAAGTTTTAAGGCTTGAAAAAAATCACCTCCTTAACCCAAAGATTTCAGCTGAGGTGAATGCAAAATTCGAACATGCAAAGTGCACAGAAAAACTGCTTAACCTCTCTGTTACGGCTTTCTGAAGCTCAGAGCAACGACCAAGATCATTAGTCTATATGAGAGAGAGTTGGGAAAAGCAGTTGAATAATTGTGTAAAAGGATAAGTTCCATGCTTCAAAATAAAAAATAGTTTACATGTTTAACCCTCACTCACATTTTGCCAAGTAGAAGAAATAAGGCTGATACCTTTCATTCATACCTCATAGCAAGTCAAATAAAGCTGACCACAGCTTATATATTTATTTCTTTAAATTGCTACTTGTTCTTCTATTTTCACCTACCTGATATATCATTGGAAGGGTATACGTAAAAGTCTGTACAACCAAAGGGGTTTGGATTTCACAGTACATATACACTTGTTTCCAGAGCTAGCCCCATTTGTAGAAAGAGTTTGTAGGGGTTGTTTGGGTTTTTTCCCCTTATTTTCAGTATGTCTTCCCCAGCAGATCTCTAGACTATGATTAACATTCCTGCAAATAGAGGAAAATGCAGTATCATGGATCTTGGACTAATTAAAAGGAAATGACACTGTACCATCTTTTATCCCCATTAGTGCAACTTTGATCCTAAAATTGTGACAAATGCCATAATTCTACTCTGCAGCAAGAAACTTTGCTACAACCCTCCAGACTGCTTTTCCAGTCTTTAACATGGATTTCCCTTATACTTCCCAACGGTCATTTGGAAGCAAATACTAAATGGGGTAAATACAGCTCAGAAACGCACCTGCACATAAAAGAGTATCAAGGTTACAAAAGGAACATGAGGCTGCACCAACTGAATCATCAGCTTCACGTAACACCTCAGCTACAAGCACTACGAAGAGCCTAAACAGAGAATGTGCACACAAGCTCTTAGAAAGCCTTTACTTACCATCTTCATACTCTTGAAGATTTCAAAGAACTTTCTGGGAGGTGTTAAGTTACTTTAATTATAATACAATCTGTTAGGCAAACAACGCAAGCTATATAAAGTGTATGGAGTATATAGAGATCTTGTCTGTCATGTAGCAATTATACTAAAAGCAAAATATCTTAATACAAACAAATCGGTAACTTCCATTTTGCTGAAGTGGAAAACAACCCATTTATTTCAGATAAAAATAGAATTTCAATTAATTTAAGCCTGCCAAAGGCATTATAACCATTATAAGACACGGAAGACAGTTAACTGTCACAGGTACGACATAGTAAATCGCAACCTGCAATGTGTCTAGGTACTGGGCTTTACTTAAGAAACAATGAGATTAGAGCTTTTCCCCTGCTTATTTCACACATTCACACCTGCTCCCTGCAGCACTGCTTCAGCATCAGGTCCACTTCATCTCCAGGTCCCTTCTCAGAAGGGAGGTCCAGGAAGGTGGGGCAGCAAGTCACATCACTCTGTGCTGTGCAGCTGCTCACAGCTACCCGTCCCGGGTGTTACTCCAGCATCTGTCTCCACACATCCCTCTCACCTCCAGGACCTCACTCCACTTCCAGGATCTTTCCTCCAGCCAGGTTCTTCCTCCTCCTCGGCAATCAGCCTCTTGTTTGGCGATTCTGTCTCATGTCCCTTTAGTCATTACAGAATTCAGGACATGCCACTTTTGTTCAGTCCGCGCCTTAGCAAAGTTTACAACCAGCCTGGACCAATTGCAGCTAGCAAGCAACAGTTCAATTTTAGACACACATACCTACACGTACGCTCTACCTGCCTGCCTCCCCGACAGCATTTACAATTTAATCTTCATTTTCTTTTGCCAAAAAAGCCTTCAGTTACACTCTGAACAGTAGCTGTATTTACTATTTAGTTTTTCATTTCTGATGGCAAATTTTTTTGGTTGCTTTCCCCCTCCCCTCTAGCACTACAGTAGAATCACAACAAAGCCCCATTTTAAATATCAATTTTAGCAATTCAAATTAAAATACGAAAATCTTGCACTGGCACAGTATTGTTTTAGAGGAATTTTGGAATCTATTCACAGAAAAGTAATTAGACTAGCATTTTATAGAGCAGATTATTTCTTTTCAAAGGTAAATAAAGGTGAATCTGTAGTTATATGGGCAGTGAAGGTATATTTCATTCCTTATCTACATAGAGAGCTGCATTCCCATTATTGACAGAGCAATATCTTCACAGGGTTCTGAAATTGCATAAGAGTTTCAAAGGAAGCAGGTTAAGTAATAGATTTGCTGAAACCATTCGGGCCAAAATAAGTATTTATCCATAGGTTTAATCATATGTAGTCTAACAAGTCAAAAGTATAGCTTCTTCTAGAGATAGCACTGATATGACCATGCATCTGAATTGTAATAAAAACTACCCTTAGACTCAGAAAAAAAAAGACAGAAGAATGTTGCTGATAAGTAGTGAAATTCATAGGGCGTAAGGAAATGGATTATTTGAAGAGAAAAGAGCTTCTTGCAGTACTGACAGATCCCAGTTTCCATTTTAGTTGCATCAGCTTTACACCAGCAAAGCCTTCTTGACTTCACTGGTGTTCTTTCTAATTCATGGCAATAAAGAAGAAACAGCATGCAAAGAAAACTACAACCACTGTAAAAAAGGGAGCAAATTTCTGTATTACAATGACATTGCTAAAGAACATTCAACTCAATGCAAACTCATGTTTTTCTTTAATTTTCTGTAAACATGTTCTGAAGAAGTGATAAACCTGCAGCAAAAAGAAAGCTGTCTGGAAAAATGAACTTTAATAACACCACTATGATCATCATGATCATTCCTTTTTTTTATTTTTCCTCCACTTGGTAGGGAAACAAAGGACAAATTTATTCTACCCTTGACCATTGCACTCCTTGACACCAAAAGAAGAGGCAAATCACATGATATAGAAAGTCTGTATATGCAGAAAGAGCATGATACTGCAATTTGCTGGTACTACTTACAGAGGTTGGGCTCACATTCCTTCCAAATGCATGAAAAAAAATACACTGCAGTTCTTTAAATTTCATACTTTGCAGAAAGAGACCAGATCAATAAATAAGGTATATCACTTAAGTTATAAATACTACCTAAGTATTAATACAGTCTTTCATTTATCATTTAGCCCAAGACTATTTCCTCCTCCTAGACTTCTTTTAATTAGATTTCTGTCTATTCTCTGTGAGCTACCATGTACTATCTTCCCATGCGTGTTTCTCCCAGATACTTGCAGACACCAGTAGTATGGCATCCTGTGGTTTTCCCCATCTGATAGGTATTTCTCCTTTGATATTTTAAGGATGAAAAGCAAAGCAAGAAAATTAACCAAAAAAAGCAATAAACATCATAAAAGGCTGTACCACATTTTCAACTTCATTTATAAATAAGGTACTAACACTTATTATATAAAGCCAAAACACAAAGAAGCAACCTAAGATCTTTGCAATAGAATGTGGGGGAAAGGTGGCATTTCCTATTAACAACAAAACAATTTCAGATTTAGCACCCATTTTGCTGTATTTTATAAAATAAAACTTGTTTTTACTATACTAAATGTACGTAGATTCTTGTTGTTGTGAAAATAATAATTGTGCTGCCATTTTGCTAAACGTGTAGCCAGGACAGCTGAATAACACAAGCTACATACATGATTTTTACCTCAGTCAAAGCAAGTGTGTTAGTTCTTACGCTTAATAATTAAGAACAGTGACCATCTGCATTCACAGATGTGCAGAACAGATTGTACTTCAATTTCGAGATGGAATTCGTGGTTCTGTACACCAAATTTCTTACCTGTTTAAAAAAAAAAAAAAAAAAAAAAAAAACAAAAAAAAACCACCAAACACGAAAACAAAAACCAACACAAGACTGGAGAAGTAGACCCTGATTTTGTGTTGCTACGCTGCTCTCCATATACCTTCCACATATCTGGCTATTGCTGCTCCCATACCCATGTTCATTTGATCCTTTCACACCTCTGTCCTGGGCTGGCTTTTTCTTTAGGTTCAGAAATATTTTTTCCCACAGGAGAGTTTATAAAAAAATAACTTTCTTTTCTGAGCTAGTCTTATTGATATTAATTTAGTTATTCATAATGGTATGCCTCACGGGTTTTTACCAGGATATGGCTACCTCTCACAGGCTGAGACTGAGCTCGGCAGAGCTACAGGAAAGGCTGACCAGATCCTGTAGCCTTTTGGTGAGGGCCAAAAGCACTTCTTTCACAGCACTTCTTTCACGTATTACTCTTTCAGATAATTCAAAGCAGATATTGGATAAAATAACAACAACAGAAAGAACATGGTAGACTAAAAATACTTTTAGCATACTATTAAGTACACATAGAGCTAGGTTAAAGAGAGAGTCCTGAAGATTTGAGACCTGAATCCAGACTTTGAACCTCGCTAGAGTTCATGTGCATTTGGAGTATTGCCTGTGCTCAGCACACTGTGGTCCTAGGAAGATGACTGCGCAGGGCAAGGGCTGGTTGGGATCTGTCCCTCTTTTCTGCTTAAGCAATAGCCACCAGTGGAGGTCATGATGGCTGCATCTGGCTTAAGCTGGAGTCTGGGGAGACAGATAACAACACAATAGCTAATAGCCATAAATCTTGCTCAACAGCCAAGTACTAGTTGATCATGTGCCAACCAAAACGTGGCTGGTATGCCAATATAAGTCAATCATCTTACTCCGTAAATAGCGGACAGCCCAGGGCGCGTTGAGCTCTCCTGCACAGAAGTGGGCTGCGCGCCAGGATCTCTCTTTGAGTAGGGACACCTCTCAAGGTTACTCCTAGGGATTGAGAGGATCTTTATCGTGTCAGATACTCGCTAAGTCAATTGGGAATAAGCGCACTGAAACTTTGAAATCTTAGTGAAGTAATATAAAGGATTGATTGTGCACACACAATCCTTTAGACATAAACTGTTTACCAAGTTCTGGGACTAAGTCTGGATCCATCCGCATCTACACTCCCTTCTGAGAAGGAGTTTAGAATGCAAGGGGGTTCTTTCTGAACCTCATGACTCAACGGGAGGGTCTCCCTGACAGTTTTGTCTAACCCTGTCCTCTATGCAGTAAATCAAGCGTACCTCGCTATTGAATCTTGCTAAACCACTGTCACATTTCCTACTGAACTTTGTGAGCTCACTGTCTTATACCAATAAAATATATTGTTGCTTCTCTCTTGCGAGTGAAGTGCATGACTCCATGACAACAGGATCCTAACAAAGCTACCAGAAATGAGAAGCATTTGATTTGGTACTTCTGTTCCACGTGACCTCTAAGTTCTATTGTACACAAAATACGTGTCCAGTTTTCCATTCTCATGTACTGTAGTTAAATTTCTGTATTATATTCATATAGTTTTGTGTGTGTCTGTTAGCATATATATAAACAAAATATACCTAAACACAATCAAAATAATTTTTTTATTTTTTTTTTAATTCTAGAACCAAACGACATTTTCAAGTATTGGAAAAAAGCAGGGTGATTTTCTGGACCATAACTCAGTGTCCCAGAACACAGTTATTAACAGTTAACAGAGAACACTTAAATCTGGCTAACAACACTTCAGCAAATCAGCACTTAAGAGAAGCACATATGGTTCTGCCTTATGCCTGGCTGCACGCTGCCAACAGGAAGAATAGGAACTTGATTTAATGTTGGCTCTTATTAGGAATCTTTTTTGTTGTTGGTAGGAGAACCTTGTTGCTTCATATCCGTGGCACAAGATGGACAATCTTTGAGTAGGGTGACTAAGGTCCCAACACAAATAGGAAGCTCCATTAAAAGTATTTACGAAGGTTCACGCACCCCACTGAGATCAGTACATCAGCCATCTACTGGAGTGGTTTAACTCTGAGAAACATGGGAGCCATTTCACCCATTTGCATGAAAAAAGTAAATAGAGGCTTTTACCTTTGCAGGGCAGAGAGCCATTCCATTACATGCTTCAGGATCAAAAGCAATGTTGAGCTCCAAACTCATTATCGCAATCTCTCCCAGTAAGGATACACATATGCAGCGGAAGCAGTCAGCTACCCAGAGGAATTACATGGGACAGAAGCTCTGTTTTGCACACAGAGGCTGGCTAGCACTTCTACTGAAGGTGGAAGAGCAGGCTGCTTTCTTCCTGGCCCACAACCCAGGGTGTTTTACGCAGTGTATCATCCCTCAACCCAACTCTCACCATACGCAAGTTGCACTGATTTATCAATCTGACTTTCCTGCACATCAACAACAGTTAAAGAAATTAAACTTTCTGATGTAATGTAGGCTTGCCCAAGAGTAGTAAAGAGGAAAAAAAATATACTTTTAAAAATACTTGACATTCAGTGCAAATTTATTTCCTTAATGCTCCTGCAATCAGAGCAGCAAAGCTGACCCTGAAACTAACCTTTCCTTAGCCCAAGAGCCCTTCCAAGTCCCATCAATTCCAGAAAAGACTAGGTCTGCATCATCATGCAGTCATCATAGCCCTTGGACTTTTCCATGCCAAAGCAAGGCACGTCAATGGTATGATAATGCTGGCAGAAGAAGACTTCTTTTAAGAACCACAAAAAAAAAAATCAAACTCAAAAAGTCTTAGAGTGAAAAAAGTTGGATGACAACTAGCAACAGTTTTGTAATCCAATACTACTCTGTGGGGAAGATTACCATAAATGAACTTTCTCTGCAAACATTTATTAGCAGTGAAATCCATGTGACTGGAGAATATAAAACCTTTTATGTAGTAACTGACAATACATTAAGATTTTCCATTTTATATCTGTGTCTTCCTCCAAGTTTTCAGGAGAATGAACTCATTTTTGGAAGTTCTCAGTTGACAGCTGAGATTTTAAAGAAAGGAAAATTCTATGCAGAGATACATTAATATTTTTATTTAAATTAGCTCACAGGTAAATATCCTCCTTTATCTCCCTTCTCCTTTTAAATAATCAACTTTAAATATTTATGATCCACCAAGGGATTTATGAAACTGAGCTAAACCTGCTGAAAGTCTTTATAATGCCATTTGATTTGTCAGAAATTTTAAAATAACCTGAAGAAAATGAAGGAATTTCCATTAACGCTGGATCACTGCCTTAGGGCTCCAAGATCCTTAATACTGTGGCTGAGTTTGCAGCTTTGGAGCTGACGTACAGGAGTTCAAAATTTGAGAGGATGCAGGCAAATGTATTGGCTATCATTTAAGTTCTAATAAGCTCTGTTCCCTGATAACTACATACACTGTGTAGAGGAAAAAATTATTTAATACAAGAAGATAGGCTAAAGCAAAATCATTATTCTCTGTAACCTGACTCAGACATGACGACTTTAGTATATTCTGTGAGATACACTTCACATGTGTGGTCCCAGTTCTAATTAACACCCCTGGCAATTACTGATTTTAATCTTGCAGTACTATTTTAGCTCAAGTGCAAGCTGCCTAAGAGATCTTTTTTTCCTCTTTTGTTTCCCAAATTAATTAACAGTTGCTGCTGACTTGCCAATGGACCACATTTTCATTTGCTGCTGCTTCACCATCCACATAAAAAGCTCTGAATTCCAGTACTTCGTCTGCGCTGACAGTTCACATTGCTTCTGAATGAAACTATACATTTTACCAGCTTGTATTTATTTTATTTAAAACACCTGCATGGAGCTACCTCGGTAATGCTGTCTGTAAAGGCTGCAAGGTACGGACGTTGTTTTCATGGGGTGGGCAAAGATCTGATTTTTCCTTGCCCTATGAACACCATCATGCTTTTGCCCATCTATGTTTGGTATTCCTTTAGAAGGCAGACTAGAGCTCTCCTGGATCCTCAGTTCCATTTCTGGCTAAAAGTTTGCTCTTACGTATTCCCCACCACTCATCTGAACTGCACTGGACAAGCACCACAACTCTGCCTCCAACCTCTTGAAACACCAAGAAATTTTAGTGTAAAGTGTCTCAGGCACTATTGCATTAACATGTTGTCCACAGGGAGGGACAAAGCCAAGAAAGAGGAAGCAATGGTAGAGATCAGGCATAAGAATAGCCCTGAAAAGGAAATTAAGTTCATCCTGTCATCCTGATTTCCAGAGCTGACATAAATCTTTTTAGACCCTCTGGCTAAAAAGAAGTATCTTTCTTAAGAAAAGAGAGAGAACATGCAGGTCAGACAAGATAAAAAAGCCAGTGTTTCTACAGCTTACTTAATTGTCTAGTTCTGCATTTCAGACAGGAAGATATGAAAATAATCATGAGAGCTTGCAAGTTTCTTCAAGTTAACAGAATTCCAATTTTTATCATATATATATATATAAATATATATATATATGTATATATAAAATTAGTTTCTGCACAGTGGCTCATTCTAGGAGCTAACAGAAGTCCTCGGACCTAAACAGTATTATTCAAATATCAGTGTGAACCAACAGACTGATGTTCTCAAGAAAATTCACCATGGAAAACAGAGATTATGGGAGATCAGTACACCAGTGACCTTGAGCTGATAAACACATCTGTGAACCAAGGTCATTA
>VYZV01016370.1:0-20011 GCA_013401275.1 Pandion haliaetus
CCTTTTTTTTTTTTGGTAATACTAAGTAATTTGAAATAGTCAAGTTTTACCAAGCTAGTAAGGATGCTTATGTAAAAAAGGTGTTTAAAAATCCATTATCTTAATGGGAAACTGAGAGTGAATAAAAGAATAGCATATTTTAAAGAACACGAAATAAATTCAATACTTATTAGTAAAAAGCTAATAAAGCTTTCAATACTTATTAGTAAAAAGCTAATAAAGCTTACAAAAGCTTAGCTGAGTGTGGATATAGCCCTGCCCTGAACTTATGACTGCAGAAACTTACAAGATAAAATTTTCCAAATAGTAAAAAAGGCATATGTATAATCACTTAAAGGTTGGAGCTATTTAGGTGGAATGTTTTTTATTTGGTCTATTTGCGCCAGGGAGGTATTTGGAGAGAGGCAGAAGCAAGCCAGAGCACAGAGGAAAAAACTGAAGATGCCAAAACTTGCTATGACTACAAAAACACAAGCCTTGGGAGAGTTTGTGGAAGAGTACTGAATAAAAGTGCCTTGTAGCTGTGAGACACAAACCCATCTCTATCTCTTTACCCCTGAAAGGCTTAGTAAAAAACCAGGACTGTACCAAAGATCCCAAATCCAGTTATTGTTGTCAGAATCCAAACTAGTTATTCAAGTAAAAAAGGATAATACTAGATTAAGTGATCCATAATGTGTTTTTTTTATCCAAATCACTTTTTTTAAAAAAAATGTTAGCATATACCCAACTTGGTTAGATACTGATGAATTGTTTAGGGTGCTTTTCTTTCAAGAAAGAACTCTGGGATCTGATACCACCAGAGTGCTGAGTATTGCTTTCTTCTCACTGGCTTCCCCTCTGCTGCACTCCAGGAAGGAGTAACCCTTCCCCATTTTCCAGGTTTCCTTCACTCAGGAGTGTACATGCTGGGCCAAAGAAAATAAAGCAGCTTTTCTACCTGCTGCCCAGATATAACTTTGTAGAGGATCAAAACCATGTAAATTTGTAGTAATTGTGAATAAACAAATTAAACAATTATACAGTTTGTAACAGAAAGGGTGTGAGGTTGGAAAACCTCCTATCCTTTGGAGCCTTATAGCTAGATAAACAGAGACATAAAATAGCTGAGTGATTTGCTCAGGGTCTAGTCTGTGAGCATGAAGTATCAGTGCTTTGGGAGAATTCACTTTTGCAGGGAGATCTGTGTGGCATTTAAAAGTAATATTTTCTTTTAAAAGCATATGAAGATGTTTCCAACAAACATGTTTTGTCCCTTTCTTCCCTTTGAAATTTGTTATTCTTCCTTTTGATGTCAAATCAGAATTTAGGCTGGCATTATAATCTTGAAACATCTGGAAACTGTAAATCCAGAAGGAAAAACCTTCTCTTGTTCTGAGTAATTAGAAGATCATAAAATTCCTAAAGGTTGTTTTTTTACTTTGGCTTTCGTATCTGGGAAGAAAAAGATTTTTGTGCTTTTTACACCCTGGCGACACAATGTTCTTGTGAGGACATTCCTTCCTACCACCACTTTTCTTCAGAAAACATACCTTATATTAGTGGCAGTTGATTCCAGTTTGTCACAGACTGTATTCGCTGCTTCATCACTGACTTCAGTGTTAGAAGACTGGGTTCTTACAGTGCATATCCCTGACTCCACCTGTGCAGGACACTTTGATCCTGCTAAATCATTTTCAGTGATATTTGCCAAAACTGATGGACTGGACTTGCAAAGGAAGTAAGGCAGACTTAGATGTAAACTTCCCATTATTTATGAGGAAATATCGCATGGTATTGGCTATTTTCTATTTTAAAATCTATCTTAAGAAAACTGACAATTGACAGCGCTTTCATGTGCTAAACAGCAGACTGGCAAAAAGCTTATATTATTTCCATAAAAAAGTAGGTGTTGGTGGAAAACAAACACTGGCACAGTAAACAGCAGTATTAAAAATAATGGAAATACCAGTTTTAATGATATTGATAAAAATAAACTGGTCTGGATCAAGGTGTAGATATAGGCTAGACCTATGTTAGACGGTAATAGGGGCTGCATAGTCCCCAAATCAGGTTATCACATGGCATTGCATAGTGGGTTTTTTTGGGCAGAGATTTAACTTTCTCCCTGAAAAATCCATGCTTCAAATTCACTGCTGGTAAACATTTCAAAGTCCTTAAGGTTTCATATGTAAAACACCAGTTCATTAGTATGCCCTTGCAAAATGCCTCACCCTTGGAGATTGATCAGGAAGGAATTTTTCCAAGAATCCCTTAACAAATTTACTGACAGTATTTTTGGACACGGTTTGTAGCAATCCAATGATCAATACTGTGTTTGGCCATGTAGTTCCTAAATTATTATATCCTAGCTATTAATGCTTGATAGGAGACAGGTTCATATTTGAATTTAACAATCAGGCAATGCATGCTCGTTTCTCAAAACAAAAATACAGAGCCTCTTCAAATAAGTGACAGCATGTTCCAAACACAGCTTGTGGTAAAACTGCAAAATGGTAAGTAGGAAACATATTTAGTAAGAGCTGTGTATCAATAATAGACCTGAATTAGCAGTGAATTAACATCAGCCTGTTTGTCAAGGCAATCAGAGGTGGGAGGTGAGAGAAAGAGGGAGCACTTCCTCCTGCTTCCAATATGCTTGTGGGAGTCTCTGATATTATGGACATGTATGAACATAAGCATATACGTAACTGTGCTTACAGTATGCTAAAGGCTACAGCAATGTACCCTGGAGTTATCTAGTAAACCTTTTAACTGCATCATAGTCATATATATATGCTGTATCTACATTACAACTGTTTTAGAATGTCTAAAGGAAGTCTTAGAAAATAAAATTTTCTTCTGAAGAGGCTGCAACAGGGCAAACTGGAAAATTGAAAGCTATATTTTAAGAAGAAAAACTGAACTGAAAAAACCTGATGCTATCACATGAAAAGTTCAATTCTAAGGATGGTTTTCTGTCAAGAAAAGGGCAATAAAAATTTTGAGCTCTATCACCTGATACCTTTGATATTCTGGGTTTGGTTACGGTCCAGCATCTTTAAATCTCTCATTTCATCCTTTTCCTTCTCCATTACTCACCCCTATTGCATTGCTGATTCGTCATAGTGCCACAAATAATTGTAGTATCACTTTCATTATTTACAAAAGGGGGCCTCACTTATCTGCAGTTCTTTGCACTAGCTAATTCTATCCAAGAAGCTTCTGGAACAGCAATACGGATAGATCCTGGGACAAGTATGTCTATGGAGGGAACATCACCACTTTCTAAAATGTGTATTAATTGCTTCCTATTTGTAGTTGTATGCTGATTTTAATTAATAGTAGGATTTCATTGTATTGAGTCATTCTTCAGAAAGGAAAATCTGAAATTCAGCTATTCATGCAGGATTAAAGGTATTTCTATTTATTCAGAGATTTCAGAACAATCAGGATAGATGAGTATTTGTACAGGGAATAAGGCATAGCATTGGCAACACCTTTGGAAATTAATTAAAACATTTTATAGGTAATTTAGTTGAATCAAGTAATGAACTGTGAACACCCATGTTTTCAATGCATGTCAGGAGCACTTGGGTATTTAAATGTTGTCTCAACTGAATAGTCATTCATTCATATCTTCCATTTTTAAATACTTAAAATTGCCTTTTAGCCATGCAAGAGCACTCTACTCTTCATTTCACTGGTAGGGGATTTGAATGTATTTGAAAGACTTTGAGTCAATTGCTATTGCAGACCAATCAGAATGGAACTACCTTTTTAATGGAATCACCATAAACTCATTGTTTTGTGTTTTGTCTCTGCAATACATCAAAATGAAAAGCAGACTATTGATTTAATCTAATTTAATCCATTTCTAGTGACACAAAGCTGAGTTAATACAGCAATGGGAACCATGCAAAATTTTCAGACTTAATTATATAATTA
This sequence comes from Pandion haliaetus, assembly GCA_013401275.1. NCBI lineage: Eukaryota > Metazoa > Chordata > Aves > Accipitriformes > Pandionidae > Pandion > Pandion haliaetus. Next base: position 3,928 of record VYZV01016370.1, read on the forward strand.
TGAAAGTACAGGCACATCTAAATTTAATCTGATTTACTTCTATAATAGGTTTGCTTTAGACTTTTATGCAAGGTTGGAACGGGAAATGTAAATAAAAAAGTATTCTTGGAAGTGATACTTCCATTTTAATCTCAAAGGGAAACAGATGCCATTTAGAATAGACATTTGCTGGCTTCAAATAATTGTTGAACTTTTGAGGTCACATAGCTTCAAATTTTCCATTCTGACAACTCTGCAAAACCCTGGAAAATTTAAAGAGGTGACAAAATTGTCACATTCTACAAAGCAAATGAATTCTAATTAGTGCTAACGGAAATCTGTGACATTTGTGCCAATTGTTGACAAGTTGGACTAAAGGAAGAATTAAAACTCTTCCATTCTGAAGACAGGGCTAAACAAAGACACATTCACTAGGTTATGTAGTTATCATTATCAAGTTTCCTTTGTGATAAAACCCACTCTGTTTTAGGAGTTATCCATATAAGATTTAGAATTACAGAATTACACTTTTTCCTCTGTTGAGAACTTGCCAAACTAGAGGGTGAAGCCAGCTCTTCAGCAGCGCTAATGCATGGAATTCTTAAAATAATAATACCATAGAGCAACGTTTGCAGGTCACAGTGCTAAGGCCTTTTCAGTCCTAAAATCCATTATGAGGAAGGTAGGCATTCCACTGGTTAAATAAAACCAGAGTACAGGCTGAAGTAAGGTATTTTTCTCATCTGCAACACTTTAAAGAGGACTGAAAATTACCTTTGCTTTGCCAAACCTTGTTGATTTTCCCCCCACTGAAACTGGAATTAACATTGCTGATTTCATTGCAGAATCAGAACTTCAGCTGAAATGACACTTTATCTTGCCAAAGTAGTGCACCTGCTTCATCACTGATGTCAGCTGAGCCCTGGAAAGGGTGATTTCTAGATACTGCTGTAGAACCTGCCACAATACTATACAACTTCTGGGCAATCGCTCTGTTTCCACCAGAAAAAAAAGGGAAACAAAACAGCAGGCATTAGCTAATGACTCTGTTAGTGCAGCATTTACCAGCATTATGAGAGAGATGTTAACCACCCAAACCACCAGTATTAACATGTTTTAACTGCTGAAGTGGCCCACAGGAAGTTAAAAATCTTCTCTGCACTCTCACACACCTCACATATGTATTTGATAGCTCCCTGTAAAAGCATCTGGGGCCTGACCTAGTTTGCAGGGTTCAGTTAGAAAAATTGTGGTGTGAAACGCCTTGCAGCTCAATGTCTATACACATGCTAGATAGGTCCCCAAACATGAGCTAGCTAGCAGGGACATGATGACCCTTCTGAGAGGTTCTAGCAGAACCCTGCACACAGTGAAAGGCAGGAGCCTTACTCCAAGGGCCACTTCTTTCTACTATCTTTGGCAATTCTTGACAGTCATTTAAACTCAATGTCTTCCAAATCTTAACTAGTGAAATAACAACCCATATATACAGAAGTTCCTCCAATAATCAAATTATTAAGATTTATGCTTGAATATATTAAAAACCTAACTATAAAGCATTGAATTTTGTTTTGAAGTATCAAATACTTTCTTCTATTTCCTTTGCCTTTCCCATTCACACTGCTTCTCATTTATTTTTCCTTGTCCAATTCCTTGCCCATGTAGAAGTATCACCAAGTACTGACAAGCATCGTGAATATAAAGCCAAGGTAGTGATTCCCACCTACTCAGCTATCTGGAGTGGTCCACATTCAGGTATAAGCTTAAGGAGACTCTGCCAAGCACCTTAATATGTGTATTAAGCTCCCTTAGACTTGCATCTAATTATTAACATTTATCAAGTATATATTATTATGCTCCGTCCCACCACATCACCTCCTGCCACAAGCCTTGCCTGCACCAGTGACCAAGGATCACACTAACACTCTAGCTCCACTTTTTCTGCTTTATTGCTGAGCAGCACCACAGACTGTTTATCAGTACTCGGTGACAATAATGTCACAGAATCATAATTCGGTTGGAAGGGGACCCCCAGAGGCAATCTTAATCCACTCCCCTGCTCAGACAGGCCTAGACTGATTGGGGTGCTCTGAGCCATGTCCAGTTCAGTCCTGAGCTGCTGCGCACGCTGCCAGCCGTGACCACAAGCAGCGGCCTGGCACCCTGCCCCCCCNCCCCCACCTGCCATCCGGCGGGACAAGGAGGCCGCCGTGGCCCTCACGGCGGCGGGTCAGCCAGTGCCCATGCGGCAAACCAGGTACGAAAGTAGTCCTGATTAAATGAGCATGATGTAGAGAGACAGCGGAGTGTCATTAGACAAACCAGTTCAGGCCCAGCCTTCCTCTGAGGTCTGCAGCTGCTACTAATTACGCTTATGAGAACCACAAACTCTGGCTTGCCAGCTGAGAAATAACCGGCCTTTTCTTTGTTCACAAAGAGGAGTTTAAACAAATTATTCTCAAGGCATGTGGCAAACTGTTCTTTTAACTTGCCTGGTTTCATAATACATGTTACCACTGTGTTACCACTTAGGTGGCACTGTGTGTCCCCTAAGCAGAAGGATGTTACTGATAATTCTGGATTTGATGAATGGAACATATTTGACAAGTTTGTTGGGTTTTTTTTCCTTGGAGATGAACAAGGTGTACAAAAATTTGTGAAGAATTTGGGATTTCCAAATACTGCCATAAATAAGCAAGTCTGCAGAATATTCTTGTGTTTTCGTCACCAGAAAGGTACCCATAGTCCAATCAGTAGTGTTATGTATGATAATATTTGGTATCATTCAGTAAAAAACATCAGAAGTAGCAAAACAAGGCACTTTTATTTATTTATTTATTTTAACATTCTTGCTAACAACAAATAACTGAGAGATAGGTTGCTTCTCTTTAATTACTGACCAGACCAAGATTCAAGTTTCTTCACCTATTACCTGTTCTGCATGGTCTTCTACACAAGCGTTCTCCTGAAATACTGTTCGTCCAAACCTGTCCAGCTCCCTGAACTGTTAATGTGCTGCTGGCAGGCATCAGTTCCATTGTGCAAAGTGGTCTGCTAAAGGCACAATCAAGGCCCAACTCATTCCTCACTTCTCCTTTGCGTTTGCTCCGGAGAGGAAAAGAGCGCTAATTAAGCAGAAAGAACATGGAGTGATTCCTATCCATGTGCCTTTGGGTCCAAAATTACCCTGTGCAGGTTTTCACATCTTCATATGTCAAAGCAAGAAGCACAGGCCCAGGCAGGATATGTACTAAACTAAAACCGAAAGTTATTCTAGCAAAGAAAAGCAAGCAGCTAAAGCCTTTCTGTTGAACTAAAATAACATTTTTTACTAATTACTTAATGGTAGCTCCCCAATATGATAGTGCCTATAGATTTGTCTTTTAAATAGCCATTAACAGTAAAAAGATAAAATGGAAAAGTGACAGAATTAATGAACAGTGATTTTATATCTCACAGACCACTGTTCAGACTATTTAAATAAACTGAAATACTGCATAATTTATGATGTTGGGTTAAAATAATCTATTTCAAAAATTAAACAGTTGAAGTGTTAGTAGAAATTTATTAGACTTGAACAAAATACAGCATCTTTGAAGAAATTTATATTAGGCTAAGTAAGGAATGTTATTGAATTAAAATTAAAGAGCAGAGAAAATGTACTCATCTGTGCTGTTCCCAGTGATTGCAGGTAACCTGAGATGAAAGAAAAATAAATGGGTTGCTGGAAGTTCTAGTCATTTTTGCCTAGATTAATCTTATTTTATTTCAGCCATCAAAAAAGTTACAGCTCTAATCTAAGGTAGTCATCCAGGCTCACTCTCTAGTCAGTGGAAAGAAATAGCTATCTCCAGAGAGCTATTCATTCCATCTGAAGATGGGTATGATGAATTACCTTTTTCTGCATCTGTCTCTCTTCATTGACTAGAGAGGAGTGTAGATGGCTAATTTAGACTAAGAATGGGATTTATTTCCCCAGTCCTTTGTTCTCCAAAATCTAGATGTCTAGTGTAAGGATTGGGCTACAACAATTCAAGGCTTTTTACTTTTTGTGAGTCTACACGGCAACCCAGTGAGGGTTTCATGGTTAGCATCTCTACAGGCATCAATCTGGCATCCATCAGCAGGGTTTATCTGGTAATTTGATAGCTTCCTTTGTGGCTGCTATGCCAATCAGTGCGCTGAAAGCAAAGTCAAATCCCTTCCATTATAGGAAGGCTGACTGGGTTCTTGTTATTTGGAACCCATATATTCTTCTGGCCTCTCGTGTAGCCTGTACCTGCCATGCCTTCTGATTTGGGCTATGGAACTGGTGACAGAAAGCACTTATTTGAAAGCAAAGAAGGTGAAGAGGCCATGTGGCAACTCCATCTGCTACCTCCTGTTTCCTCCCTCCCCCACAGTACAGGTGCAGATATTTTCATATAGGCTCTCTGTGCAAACCTCCTTCCATATTTTTGTGTATACCAAGAAAATGAAGTTTATAAATGCTAATCAAAAGCATTTATTTACATTCACCAATAATTTTCTTTTCCTTCCTATGGCAGGTTTCACTTCTGGTGTTAAATCAACACTTTATCTGTTAGTGCTAATTAGCTTGTGTTATGTTCTCCACTTAGGAAGCATGTTCTTTAGGGAGTTGAGTAAAATGCCAGATGTCAAAAGTTCAGACAAAGACCAGTAATCTAAAAATTGACATTCAGCCACTCTTTGATACCTTAATGTTTCTGCATAAGCATCTGATTTCTAAAGATAGGTACTTAAAAAACCCAAACCTTCACCTTTAACTAAATTGGAATTTCTAAATATCAGTGCTTTAATAGTGTTTAAAGAAAAATGACAGTGAAGCATGAATGGACTTTTAAATCTGGCATATGGTACTGAGAGGGCAAACAGGACAACACACGAGCAAAATGAGACTGAAATACACCAAGAGATTTTCTGTGTAGAATGATTAAATTCTCCCCCTTCTCCACCCTTTTCTCTTGTGTGTGGAAGACTCAAATTTAGTATCACACATAAAGATACTAGCAATTTTTTTCACAGGAAGAGACATATTGGTAGGCAGGAGTACCCGTCAGTGTAAAAAACTATTATGGCCATTATTTTGAAAAGATGCCCAACATTATACTTCAGGGCTTAAGCTGTTCTGTTAGTATTAACAATCGGGGGACAGGCAGAGACAGTACATACTGTGGATGGTTATTTTATCTGACCCAGCGTGGAAATTCTTACTTTGATTGGATTGTTGGATTGTGCAAGTTGAAAATTGAAGTAGAATTGAGGTAGCAGGGAGGAAGAGGAGAGAGAAAGAAAAGAACTAACATACGAATTGAGTATAGAGTATGACACTTACATAACAAAAGAAAAAGGGAACATAACAAGGTTGGCAGGAAGCTGTTAAGTGATTCATCACCTAGCTACATATGTCTACGAGAGGTAAACTGTCCTTTCCGTTCTCATTTCCTTTCTCTTGTCCCATGAATCCCACTTAGTTTAGTTTCAACAAGTATGACAACTCTATAATTCTGATATGCCCACGAGGAAAATTGCCTCAGTAAGTGGTGTCAGGCCCAGTCCTTATGCTTCCCACACCTCATTTAGATTTAGTGATTTCAAAATTATATAGCAGCTGACTAGGAAAGTGCTCTGCAGAGATCACTCATTTGTGCTTTTGTCTTCTGGGGCTTCAACAAAGATTCTCTTTGCATTGCATTCTTCCAGCAAATCATCTCCATATCATCCTCTGTTATTAGTTCCTATGCTGAACCGTATGGTCCATATGACACTTGAGCAGAGAACTAATACATCTGAGACTCTTAAGCAAAATTTCTGTTGCCAAAGCTAAATTCCTGCTTTTAAGATGGAAGTTATTCTTGCCTGAGTTTAACTGCTAACTAGTGCTGAGTTCCTGCTAAGTGATGGTGGTTCACAGAGTGTCTTTGGAAGATAATCTGAGTAGAAATCTTGTGCCAGTGAAGCTGTCTTTATTCATCTAGACAGGGTAGAAAATTCCTTCATTTTGGAAATTCTATAAGTATGTGAGTTAAATAACATGTAGGCAAAGCAGCTTTGAGGCTGCTCTTTACCCTGCCTGCCGATGTAAAAAGCTCATTCATTTTCCACTGCAGCATTTTTAAACACATTCATGGGTGACCTTATTTTCAGACTCTTGACCTTATTTCTGAGGTCCGTCATCAAACCTTAATTCATTTGGTAGTCCAAAATAATCTTAAAAAGCTTAAATAAATATAGGTAAAAGCTTAGCAAAGCATAAGTAAAAGTTACAGATAATACAGCCCCAGTTTGGCTTTAGTTATGTGACTAGGTGTCATGGTTTCGGTTTCAGCCCAGCCGGTAACAAAGCACCACGAAGCCGCTCACTCACCCCCCACCCCCGCCCCTGGCCATGGTGGGATGAGGAGAAAATCCAAAGGCAGGCTCATGGGTCGAGACAAGGACTGGGAGGGATCACTCCCCACTTATGGTCACGGGCAAAAGACAGGCTCAACTTGGGGAAGAAACAAAATCAATTTAATTTACTACAAATCAAATCAAAAACAAAACACAAGGGTATTAGGAAGGGAAACCAAACATCAGAACACCTTCCCCCCACCCCTCCCGCCTTCCTGGCTCAGCTCCATTCCCGGTGCTTTCTCCCTCCTCCCCCCGGCGGCACAGGGGAACAGGGGATGAGGTTGAGGTCAGCTCGCCGCACATCGTCTCTGCCGCTCCTTTCCTCAGGGGGAAGATTCCTCACTCGTCCCCTGCTCCACCGTGGGGTCCCTCCCACGGGAGACAGTCCTTCACCAACTTCTCCAACGTGGTTCCTTTCCGCGGGCTTCAGTTCTTCCAGAACTTCCCTGGCATGGGTCCTTTCCGCGGGCTGCTCTCCAGACACACACTGCTCCAGCACGGGCTTTCCCATGGAGTCACAGCCATCTTTGGGAGCCTCCGCTCCACCATGGACCTCCATGGGCTGCAGGGGGACAGCCTGCCGTCTCACCACGGGCTGCAGGGCCATCAGCTCAGGCGCCCCTTCTCCCCCTCATTCTTCACTGACCTCAGTATTGGCAGAGGTGTTCCTCTCATGTTCCCCCCCAACCCCCACACTGCTGGTTCCCCTTCTTAAATCTGTTCTCCCAGAGACGCTCTCACAGTCCTTCCCGGTCTGGGCCAGAGGTGGGTCCGACTCTTTGGAGCCGGGGGAGCTTCTAGCAGCTTCTTACAGGAGCCACCTCTGCAGCCCCCTCCCCCACTACCAAAGAAAACCACGCCACACAAACCCATAACACTAGGAAATAAGATGACTAGAAACTTGTCAAGAAGAAGAATCAGAAATAACAAATGATTCAGGGCTTTTAATGAGCAAAGATTGAAAGGCAGCTTGATCCAATAGACCAATATTTTTTAAAACATGAAATAATTTAAAATTAGGAATGTATTTATTTGTCTTACATAGCTGAGAATCATATAGTAATACTCACTTACCTCAAGAAAATAATTCTGTATTACAGACAGTATTAATAAGGAACTGCTGTGATTTAAAATGGTATTTGCTTTGCACTAAACTTGCATTCAGGAACAGGCTCCAGTTTCCATTGGATTCAGTCTTCTGGATCTTTGAAACTATGTCTCTAAACTAAAGTTAGTTGCATTTCCAATGAAATGGCCATTCTTAGTGATACTCAAGTTAATATCTGAAGCTTTGAGTACTAACATTTCTTTTTCATTTATAATCCAGACACTCAGATCTTATACTGCTTTTGTATGTAAATTATCTGTGTTTTATCTGCAATGCACTATTCTTTATTCATCATTGTATTCTGAGTTCATGATTTTAAGTGAAGTTCTTTGTTCATCTGAGAGCCAGGTTTCTCTGGCAGCTGTTGTTTCCCAGCTTCTATCAGGTTATCAGCACTCCTGGTTGCAAAAGCCACTTCTGCAATAGAATTTCCATCAAGTTCATAACTTAACTGATAATTTGTATGACCCTAAGATGCTTTATATCTCTGCTTTGGGAGCTCTTGGTCTAGCACCTCAGAGTTTTAAGAGTTAGCTTTAAAGCTGGTTTTATTCCTGCTATTTTTTTTTTTTTTGAGTCTATAATTATGTTTTATTTTATATTCATTTGTGATTTTATTCACTCCATTTACCCATTTTATTTGTTGTTTATTTTTTCTCCCATCAAAGCTCTTGATGTGCAATATATTTGCTAAAAATAAAAAAAATCAAAATGTGAGGTTTTTTAGATAGTACTCTGAAAAGAAATCTGTTTCATGCTGGTTTCAGGCTAATTCTACCTCTGCTTTGGAGATAATATTTGAGGAAGGGTATAAAATATTTGAGGAAGGATATAATTTCTTCACATATTCTTGGAGGTGGCAATGCACCCTTATCACAAACCACTGGAACAGAGCCAGAAAAATCTTCAATGTATGCAATACCTATTTGCTAACATTTACATTTCACGACCTCCAAGTAAAATTAAGATGGAAAATATACCCAGTAATTCCAAGTATGTTGCAGTGCCACTTGATTAGGGTGTCCCTTTCTTGGTTTGCTTCTTTGTTGTCTAATCTACACATCCAATCCATACTTCATATATAAACTTTATGTATTTAAATTACAAATTAAGAGTTGTGTGAGGAAAAGCTACTATTGGGGAAAAAACTGCCACATAAGCAAAGCTGTATTTAAAAGACTATTTTCTCTTGCATAGAGGGGAAAAAGGCATAATAGTAACATCTTGGTGTTACGTAGTAGCAAGAGTAGGAATAGGAGAAATGTGTATAATAAGTATCTCCTTAAGAGGAAACAGTGAATGTCAATGACCATTTCAAAATGAGGAAAGAACGGCCTAGATTGTGAACATGGGTAAGACTTTCATGTGAAATAGGTACTGAGCTATGCAGCCTTGTCCGGACTAAGAATGCATCACAACAAGAAACAAGAGTTTCTGGGATACTTTAGCTTAAAAAGGTAAAATGGAGGAATGTATGGATTTCAGGATTTTTAAAGTCTTTCTGTTATCTCTCTGGGACAGTCACTCATGAGGTAAAATAACAGAATGTAGTGTATAGCCCTGATAATTTTCAGAATTTATATATGCTGACATATAGCTGGTGTAGTTGTACTGAGTGTCACATCTCACAGCTATATTACCCACATTAGTAACTCTAATACAGTCGTTGCAAATACTACGCCAATAAAGTTGGACAGTTTGTCTCATAATCCTGTATATGGTGCAGGTACTGAACCACTAGAAGCTGGCACGATCCTATATATACTGAAACATAAGTGATGTAGTGCACCCATTAAAATGCTGTCATGGAAGGTGTGCTTTAGGAGATGGAGAGAAATGGATGTAGGAGGAAAAGGAGGAACAATGTAAATGTCTAAGTAAACGTTATTTTTTAAGCAGTGGTAAAGCTAGCAGTGATTTGGTCAAGTCCAGTGACTGAGTCCTTTTGCAGTATGGATAACAGTACTTTGGAGCACTGGAGTTATTAAAGACTCTGAAATAGTCAAAGTACCAGATTGAAGAAATACATGTTAGATAAAACATGAGGCTGATGAGTATATCTCAAGAGTGTTATAGCTTCTAGTTATGAAAACAGGCTCTACTTTGTAAACAAATTAAGTATATCTTCTTTCTTTGTCTTTCCCCTTCTCTTGTAAGTTTATGACAAGATAAATGCAGACAGGTGAGGAGGAAGAGCAGCATGAGACTTTATCTCTGTAACAGTGAGTACATTTCTGCATGCAGTAGGTTTGCTTAGACAATGAAAGAAGTTACAATGGTGTCTTGGTTTCAGCTGGGATAGAGTTAATTGTCTTCCTAGTAGCCGGTATAGTGCTATGTTTTTGAGCTAGGTATGAGAAGAATGTTGATAATGCACTGATGTTTTCAGTTGTTGCTAAGTAATGGTTAGTCTAAAGTCAAGGTTTTTCGGCCTTTGATGCCCAGCCAGCAAGAAAGCTGCAGGGGCACAAGAAGCTGGGAGGGAACATAGTCAGGGCAGCTGACCCAAAGTGGCCAACGGAGTATTCCATACCATATGACGTTTTAGGAACTGGGGGGGGGNGTTGTCATTTCATTAGTGTTATTATTATCATTATTAGTTTCTTCTTTTCTGTTCTATTAAACTGTTCTTATCTCAACCCACGAATTTTAGTTCTTTTCCCGATTTTCTCCCCCATCCCACTGGGTGTGTGTGTGGTGGGAAGTGAGTGAGCGGCTGCGTGGTGCTTAGTTGCTGGCTGGGGTTAAACCACGACAAATGGCTATATCTAATCTGTTATGTCAGAAAACATACTATGTCCCCTCTGAAATTTTTTAGCTATCAGAAATGGTGTGAAAAAATGTTGTAGCTCTCAGTGCTTCTGCTTTGCCAGAAAACAAAGCAGACTTGGTAGTAAATCATTCTAGCTAGCAGTATTCAGCCCTGTGATAAGAGCTGATTTTGTGTCCTTTGTTTGTCTGATCAGATAGAAAATCTTGCCTCTAGCTGATGTGTCATAGCTATAAGCTTTAGAGGTTAAAACAATCCCCTGAATTTTTGTGGTGTTCCCACTGGAAATGGACAATGAAGAAGTCTACTTTATGTAAAAGGCTTTGCCTTCTTTTATATCGACACATTGGTTTAGAACAAGATATTTGAATTTTTTTTACTGCACGTAAAATTCAGAGTTGCATCCATGTACATGTAACTATACCTTAATGGCACTATTGAAAGTAACCTGTGTAAGAGATCCAAAAAGTGAAGTAAGTTTAAAATCAACCACAGACAGGAGAAACATATCTATATTGTACAAAAGGGTCTTATATTCTCTCTAATGCCTGACCTAAAATTTATACTTCTTTATACTTTTTTAAATTATTAAATTAAAAATAAAAACAGGTGCTGCCACCAACTTATTAGCTGCAAGGAGTAAACAGCTACTGGAAACAAACAAAAATAATTTCATAATTTTTTTGATAATAAAGAAAATTATATACCACATAGCTCTGTTTTACTTAAGCTGAGTTAGGAAAATATAACAAATCATTTAAATGACTGCATTCAGTTGTAATGGTCAAGCCTAAGGGCTATCTAAATCATCTGAGTTTTTGCCTGTACACGGAAGTTGTAATATATTAACTGCAGTCATAACACTGAAAAATGTCCTTGGGGATATGTTTAATCTAATATAACTCTGCCCTGAGTTAATAGTTTATACTTCCTTCCATATGGCAATTAAAATGTTTAGAATGGCATAATTGCATCTGTTTGGTGTTGTATGAGTAAAAATATATGGTAAAATCTCTCCTTCTAAATGACCTCATGAAACTACAGAATAGTCCCAACTAAACTTTCTAGGATTTTCCTATATTAGCAAAGGCTGGATGTATTAAAATCACAGCAAATTAATTGTTGATAGCTTTAAGAAAAAGTAAGTAAATCATAATTATACTGTCTTTAATGAGGTTCTTTCTTCATATTGTGCCTGGTGTTCCTTTTACTTTAGCTCTTGGGTAGAACAGGAAGTCTTGAAGATGTTGAGAGGCATGAATCTGGCAGCAGTGAATGGAGTTCCTATTAATGGCTGGAAAGTAGAGTGGAGATCAGGTGGGAGAGAGGCAGAGAGGTATTAGCAAATGAACAGAAAGGATGTGGATGTAAGCCACAGGTAAAAAATGTGAACAAAATACCAAAAAAAGAACACTCCAAAAAGGTGAGAATTTGGGCAGGATAAAGATGTGCATAAGATGAACACCTGATGGAGCAGAATGTATGGTCTTCTGGGGGCAGCTGAGAATTAAAAATAACAAGGCAAAGGAAAGGAGGAAGAGAAGCAGAAACAATAAAGAGAAGGTTAAACCCCCAAACTAAGTAGACCCTCAAAACCCCCCAAACGTGTAAAGCAGAAGCTGCTGCAGTGTAGAAAAAAACATGCCCAGAGATGGACAGATACGTATTGTAAAGAGGAAAATGAAAAACTAAAAGGGAGTGCAAAGATCAAAACTGAAGAGGAAAGTCAGGCAACTCAGACAGGATAGGTGCTGTATCAAAGTGGGGCTTTTTGAAAAAATTAGTACGCTTGGATATTCCTGTGCAGACCTGATTTACTCTATTACGTGAGATCTGCGACCAGCCACATGCAAATCATCAGTGCAATACTTACACAAAACAAACACTAATTTTCAAAGGTGAATTTTATTTCTTTCTTTGCCATGCCTTTCCTTGCAAATGCTATTGGTTTTGTGCTACTCAAAGGTCTTAGGCTGCTAGGAGCTGAATGGCTCTTCAGCTCCAGTACTGGACATGAGTATTTGGATTAGAGGAATCCAATTCCCATCACTAATGTTACCTGTTCTTAACACCCCAGAATCTTCAACCAAGCTTCCATTGTAGCACATGAAAGGTAAAGGCCAGCAAGAGACCTGCTGTTTACTGAAATTAGAAACTGTGCTGTTAGGTTAAGGTGATGGTATAGCCTGTTACATCCATCTCCTTCATGTGAAACTTACAGTTTTAGGGAAGTGGTAGTGCCATGGATTCTCAAATTTACTCTATCATTTTTCAAAGGTCACTATTTCTATTACTGAGCACTGAACATTCTATATAATTTGCCTCATGACTCTTCATAATTTCAGTTGTCACTTTACATGGAAGTATTTTAGATCTAAATGACCCATAGCTGTTTAAACTTTGCATGTTGCAGGACTGTACTCAGACCATGTTCTTATTCTCTTCTTAAAAAGACTCATAAACCTGTTTAAAACAACTTATTAAAATGCTGGGCTGAGTGTATTTACAGCTTTTTAATTGTCATATTAGTCTATAAGAATTTACTGTAGTCCTATGCAATGGTGTGAATGGACTGGGTTTAATTTCAAAGTAGAGTCCTGTGGTCTGCAAATTGCTTTCCTGAAATCTCTGGAGCTGTCAGGGTTTGTGGCCCCTTTGGGCTGTGTCCATACTATACCATTAAGTAAAGGAGGGCCAAGAATTGACCGTTAGTCCTCAGTATAAATGCCAATGACTGGATTATGTCTGAATGTCTTAGGGCTTGTCCCCTGTATAGAAGAGCGTATTGGAAAGAGCTAGTTGCAGTGAACCAAAGTCAAACCAATGCTGTCTAACAGTGATACGATGTGGATGATTGGGGATCCACTCCCTGTTCCATTTGTGCTTGCTAAACCTTCTAATGAAATCAAAGCTGTTCTTATGTATAATTTATTACTGAGTTTTTACTATTACATCTATTACAAATAGAACAAAAATATGGTCAAATCAAAGTTGTAATTAAGGTTCACTTACTTGATCAATGATTCCCATTAGTCACATCAGCAAATGGATTTAGTGGATAACCAATTCGCGTTTGATTACATGGTTGGAGCTGAAAGATACTCCATCATTTTAATCCCCTCTTGCTGAAATTCAAGGAAGGACTCCCAGATACAGTGTTCTAAATCATGAGGGTGCTGACCTGGTGAAAGTATCTGTAGATCATAAATTTCCACTAGATTATATTTTATTCTTAGAAGTTGAACTAAGGGATTAAAGCTTGCTGAATCCTCCAGAATGGAAAGGTTGTAAAGGAACTGTGGATCCTCCTAAGTCTCTAAAAGAAGACATTGTAGACTGCTTCTAATGGCCAGCTCCAATGTGTTTCCCTAAAGACAATATGGTAAGATCATGGCTTGTCTTCATCCCTGAGAACAGGGGCCACTTGTTAAAAGGTGTATGAGGCTGAATACCTGTCTCTGTAGAAGTGTAACCATTGGCAAGACAGACACTTTTGAAGGACAGATTGTGCAGATTTGAGGAGACTGAATTGTGGCAGTAAAACGAGAACCATTAGAATTGAAGATTTGAGGGACTGGGAGCCATTTAAAACGTTGGCTTTAGGTACATTTATGATAAAAATCTATAGTCATAGAGAACTATGCAAATGGCATAATTTTAGCTCTATCACTGGTTTTCCTTTATTTCTGGTAAAAATCCAATAGTTTTGGGAGTTCTGTCTGTAGTAGAGATGCATTATTTTATCCATTGATTTGCTGAACTACATATACTCTTTCATTCCTACAACATACAAGGTGAGAAAGCAGGCTATGGAACTTGGGCAGGTGTCTCTGTTAAATTTTTGGAGGCTGGCTTTTAGCATCCAAGTTGATGGTGCACAAAGAATCCACTGCATAGTTTCAGTGTGTTTTGCTGAAAACAGAATCCCATCATACTGAAAGGTCACAGATTGGGAGTGAAGGGGGAATATAGTGAGAGAATGTAGAGTAGTTATCATTCATGACAAGTGATAAGAAGCCAATGAGATAAAATAACCAAGCCTTTCCTTTCTTCAATAAGTTCATACATATTTAACAAAAAAAAGGATAACCTTGAGGCTATTTCAAGTTTCATGTATTTTTTTTATTATGGTCAGTTATAATCCTTACAGTTTTATGAAGGTACCTCAGGCTGTGTCCCTTATCCTAAATCATCAAAGCCATGATTGCTATGAGTTAAGTAAGATTAAGATTACATTATCCAATTGGTATCACACACTAATTCCTTTGCTTTATAATTTCAATTAATACATTTTCATTTGGGGCAGATTTTTTAGAAAGAACTGCACTGGTAAGTTGTTTCTCTAGTTCTAGCATGTGTGGATATGTGGTATGTTGATTTGAGCTTTTATAAACGTTGGTGGGTACAGTGAATATTAGGAAAGAACAGCAGCACCAACTCAAGCAATTTTAGTATAAAAATTGCAAGAAGGTCAAATAATTACAGGAATTGTTTTGGTCAGTTGAAAGTAGTAAAATGGAATCTTGTTTACAAATATTTATCAGTTTAGAAAGGGATGCGAGAGAGAATATCCAATCCAATTTAAGGATAACAAGGAGCATGAGGCACATAGAATACAATAACCTGTCCAGAATCAGACTAGGATACCAGTGATAAAATAATGAAGAAAAATCACACAGTAACTTCAGTGACTGCTAATGATCAGCAGCTCAGTTTTAGTTGTAAACTGAAGGTGGAATGGTGGAAGGTGGCTGTGACACACGGGATGCACTTGTTTCATCCTGACCTGCATTTTGTGGTGAGTGCTCGGCATGTGTCTAAGCTTGCACAGGCAAATCTGCTATGATGTATTCCACAGAAGGTTTGTGACAAATTCTGGAGGGCTTGTGACTTGGGAAAGCATGATACAGCAGCTAAGGACTATTGTCTTTGACTGCTTCAGAATTGCTGGTCGAGCTCATCATAACAGTGGACTGTCTCCTCAGCAGGTGCTTGAGCTGCTATGATTATTCAGTTTGCCAGTATAGCAGAAAGAAAGGGCTGCTTTTCTCAACAGAGGAACAGATTATCACTGCAAATCCATAATGCTTTTAAAATGCAAGGACACAGCATATTCCTTGGTTAAGCCTGGCTTAGCATGGCTAAGTTTGTGCTCTTTTGTTTTCTACTCTATTTGTCTAAAAGAAGGCTTAATGTGGAATCCAGAGAAGCTAAGGAATAAGCAAGCAGTAAAAGACTACATGATACTTTGATGAAGAGTATGAAAATGCAAGTGAGTGTGGGCTCAGGCATTCTAGGCATTAATTACAAGATCTAAAACAAGTGCACTGCAGAGTTTTATGAGCTGACCAAGGACCCCAGTCCATGGTCAGAGTTTGACACCATTGTTGCATCTCAAAGTTGGAGCGACTCAGGTTCGTGGATTTCCTTTGTCAGAATTAAGGTGAAACAACACCAGGGGAGTTCAAACAATAATCAACATTTATTCAACCTAGCTAACCTTGCCCAAGTACAAGTGAATTTATCAATATGAACCTTGCATCATGTCATTAAGCCACTGTTTGAAGAGAGAAGGGAGGTGTAGAAAAAGAAGTGGAAAAAGGAACATGAAACTGTGTCAGAAGAGGAACCCTCCCGTTGAGTCATGAGGTTCAGAGCAGACCCCCTTGCTTTCTGGACTCCTTCTCAAAGAGGAGCCCAGGGGCAGCTAGATCCACTTCTAGTCTCAGACTTGGTCAACGGTTTATGTTTCAAAGGATGAGGTGTAGGGACTGTGGAAAAGAGAGAGGAATAAGAGGGAGAAAGAAAGA
>VYZV01016370.1:23507-37449 GCA_013401275.1 Pandion haliaetus
CCCCCCCTACAAAAAAAAAAAAAAAAACCACGCCACACAAACCCATAACTTATGTAAAGAAGAAAAAGTTATCATAGTTGAATATTATTCAAGTTTTTCAAACACTATATAACAATTTGTTTCATCTGATGAGTCTATAACACATGACAGAGGAAATTCGACAGTTACCTCATCAAGATACCTAAAATGTCACCTAGTCCTGAAGCCTTTATTCCTTTTGTCCTTCTTGAGGGTGATGCATTTATTTTATTTTTCATGTCAAATGATGGCTGGCTGTTTGCCCGCTGGTATCCATGCTTTTGTCCTTGCAAGGGTCCTAGGAGAAAAGCAGTCAATAATTTTGCTTGGTAGATACTTTTTTTTATTTTCATGGACTCCTACTGGGATAGAAGACATTGGTTAGAATATAAGAAAAACATTCTATTTGTTTCCTAGATAGCTGTATCAATTTGTTGTGTGCTGTAACACTGTCAAGATAAACATACAGCTATATCTCATGCAGTTGTTATAATCATAACCACTTAATGATATTTCAGCATCGGGCTAGTAAGGCAATTAACAACACTCAAAACTACACACAAAATGTCTCTATTAATCAGAAAACGCATGCATTTCAATAGAATAGGTAATTTACACCTTATTCCTGAAATTGTACTCACCAAAGGCACTAGACTGAATAGGTGGATGTGAGTGAGGGGTCTGTTTGTTTATTTTTATTTTGGGGAAAACAAATGGAAAAATATACCCTGGTATCATGGTATAAATGTCCTACTGTAACTATTATGACATTAGCAAGAACTGCAGAATCTGATGCTGATTCCTGCTATTCAACACAGATAATTTTTAGTATTGCTATCTCAATTAATGCATGATGTTTAAAGGGATGATGCCAAAACCAGAAGGATTTTCTGAGGATTATGTTTAGTAAGACTCTAATAGCAAGACTCCAGAAAAATCTTGTAAGAATGGGAAATTCCAGGTGATAAAGCTGAAGCAGCTCATTTTTCCATTTGCCTCCATAAGAGAATGCATCGCAGAGGGATGCTGTTACAGCTCTACCTTTTACTGAAATTTCGTTGTGTTAAATTTTCCATGGAGCTTATCCAGACAGTTGATAGTTTAACAGAAGTAAATAGCTATTCCATTGGGTAGGAAAGGAAAATCTGAGCATGCTGAAAATACCCAGATATATTAAAACAAATGCTGAATCTTCACAGAAGAAGTAATTCAATTATCTATTGTAAGTTATTGCTTATCAGTGAAATTGCTGATGATTGCAATACCTATAGGTGGGAAGTAATAGTTTCTTCTTGAAAAATGAATGTTGGGAACCATCGTATACTGTTTAGCAAATGTACAGCAGAGCAGTCTTCAAAAGCTGAATTTTCATAGTGTTCTAAGGTTATTGCACTACCTTTTGATTTTAGGTTTACTGAGGTGTGAACAATTAAATGATTATCATCTTATTATGATAATTCATGTCTTCTCTATTTTGTTTCTATCATTAAATCTCAAAGCAATTTGCAGTGAAGGTCGGTATTATTATTACTGCTTCAGAGGAAAAGCAGAAATGAAATGACTTGTCCAGCATACGCAGAGGCTGAATCAGGAAGGGACATGTAAGTGCATGAAATAAAATTAGGTTTTGTTGTCTAGTGCACAACAGAGCACAGGGGGGAAAATCCTATTTGTTTCATCTTATTTATATCATAAGGTAGGTGGTTGCTTAAAGAAAAGCGATGGTCTGATTCAACAGCACATACTGAATATAGAGCAACTACAAGTTTGGCATGATTAAGCACTTGCCTAGACTATATGGCAGTTTTATATACTGATACTGTACACCTGACATCATCTGCCAGTATTTTAACCTGGATATTTTAAGAAAGAAACAAAATCCCATTGGAATTTCCTTAGATTAGTTTCCAATTGGACATTTATGCTTTAGTTAAAAAACCTTCCCAAATAATTATGAAGTTTATGTCTTTACTATAGCAGACTTGAGTAAATGTGTCCCTTCTTTGAAAATGTACTTTTCTGAGTTAATTAAGTGAAAGCAAATTCATCCTTGCTTTTGCTCACCACTGATTTTTCTCTCGGTAAAAAATTCAACAACGGTCTACTAGAGCCACTCAAAGAACATTGTGCCCCTTTGGCACAGACTAGTAAACAAGTCCCACAGAGCCTGGAAGATTATCAGCTGCTGAGGAAGCAGACGTTTGACTGTGAGCCTGCAGACACGCACAGCAGGGTGCATAAAATAAGGTAAAAATAATTGTGTCAATGTGTCTGGTTGAGAAATTCAAAATTCCTACAAGTGAGAAAATAAACATATAAGATGGAAAATTGCAGTAACATCAGAGTGAGGTGGTTTGTGGATTAGCTGCTTGAGAGCACAGTTTTGCTCTTTGTATTTTGCAGAGAGGAGCAAAACAATTGTGTTGTGGATGTATGACAGAAAAGGAGGAAAAGGATGGGAAGACAAAGTTGTAACTAAAAATGTAATTTAGAATAATTGTAGATGGGAGAGAGAAAGCAGTCTTAAGACATTGATCCTTAATAAGCATGAATCAACACAAAAATCAGTGGACTGATTTATACCATTTATACCAATTTTTGTAGTCCTCTTTCTTGAACTCTATCCCCAGAGAGAAAATAAGGACATTAAATCTATCATAAATTGTGAGAGGAAAAGAAATCTATGAGTTAAAAATAGTAAAAGAGTCACTTTAGGTTTTTGCTTTTTACATGTCTCAGGTAAGAAGATGTGCTCCATAGCTTTTTGCCTCATATACTGCAAAAGGTGCAAGATTCTCCATGGCAGCGCCTTTGAGACTCTAAAGTTTGTGTTAGAGTAAGAGGAGTGGTATTGAGAAGAGGTTGTGGCTGAGATCTCAGCCATTCTGTTGTATACTTTCTTACAGAGGTATGCGGTCAGAAGAGACAGAGTTTGAGACCTTTAGGCTATATAAATACTACTCATAAAAACATAATCTCAGGAACGGCAGGGCTTATGGTAGGTTGTCTCTAATGAATGCTGGCCTTAGGACAACATTTGTTTAAAACCTCCAGGTAGGACTCTCGGCATACTATGATGGGGTATGAAGACCAAAATAAACCAGAAGTATGCTGAGGAGCAGTGTAATCCAGAAGGCAGCTTCTGGGTACATCTGGGGTTTTGCTGACAAATTAAAGCAAGCGAATCTGGGCTTGCAGGCATCTTAGGAGCCTGTATCAGCAGAAGAATATCCAAAATAGTCACAGGAAAGAGCCCAGAGCACACATAGGTAGACTCAATATGTATGTGTGATCATTTCAATCATGGGAGAAGCCCAGAGCAGAACAATGAGAAAAGAAGTATTATGTGAGGAAATGGTAAAATGAGTAGTCAGGTAAGATTTGAACAGCTTTCTAGTTTATTTTTCCTTGTGCATACTCACTCCAGAATATCCATTCAGCATACTTTGATGGATATTCCCACAGATTATTCTTGCTGTAAATCACTTTCTTGATTCATCTTTTTCACAAGAGTGCTTTGGACTGTGCTTTTTGTTACTGTCAACAACTGCTCCTGTAGCACTGCCTCACTGCTCTCTTTTGTATCAGGGTGGCCGTACATCTGTAGGAAACAAATCAGACATGAACTATGTGATTTACTTGGTTTCACTGATTTGTCCTCTTTTCACATGTTGCAGCAAGTTTCTCTCTGCTTTTGGTGTCTACTAAGTCTTTCATTTACCTGAAAGAGAATAAGATACAAATATAAAAAAATGAACTTGTGTGACATACAAATCCTCTTCTAGATTTTCTTCTCATTTGCAGTACATTTTGTGTTATTTCTTTTTTTCTACAACATTCTAGAAAGCAATGCACAAACTTATTTGGGCTTATTTGGACTTACTGGGATCACCAGTACATGGTGATATGGACTTATTAAAGTGAGTTCAGCAAAGGGCCACAAAGATGATAAAGGTATTGAAGCATCTTTTTTTCATGTGGAGAGGCTGAGAGAGCTGTGACTGTTCAACCTGGAGAAGAGAAGGCTCAGGGGAGATCTTACCAGTGTGTATTCCCTCCTGAAGGGAGGGAATGAAGACAAGGGAGCCACGCTTTTCTCAGTAGTGCCCACTGACAGGACAAGAAGCAATGGGCACAAATGAAAAAATATGAAAGTCCATCTTAATAGAGAAAAGCACTTTTTTATTCTGAGGGTGACCAAACGCTGGCACAGGTTGCCCAGAGAGCAACTGGACATGGGTCTGGGCAACTGGCTGTAGGTGACCCTGCTTGAGTAGGGGGGTTGGACTTAGATGATCTCAACAGGTCCCTTCCAACCTCGACATTCTATGAATCTATGATTTCTTGCAGTTCTTCTCCCTGTATTTGGTGATTAATGCTCGCTTGAAAGACAAAGATTACATCATTATTCTGTAATTATTTGTTAATAAGCAACCCTTTTTACCTAGTAGTCCTGAAATGTTCTTTTTTGCCCTCTCCATTACATCATATTTACAGTTCCATGATAATCTTTTTTCAGACTAATTCCATATAATCTTTGTAAATTTGTCTTTTATTCAGGGAACTGATATTAATCACACTCATAATCCTCTAAATGTAGGAATCAAATGTCACAAAGTCAAGTGCTTGATTAACTTATAATTGGCAAAAGCTTTTGAAAGTCCTGCATTAAGCTGGCTGTTCTAGTCTTTTCTGAAATAAACAATTGTCATTTCCATGTTAAGAGTCTAAGTTATGTGTGGTCCTTTCCCTTCTCAATTCTTGGTCTAGTCTTATAGTCTTATCTCTGTTACCTCCTTCCTTGCTCTTCAGGATCAGTGCTGTATCAACTGGGAATTTTCCCACTGTGTTTCAGTCCATCTGTTTGACTAAAGGGAATTTGTATATGTTACTATAATAGCAATAATTTACATGTGTATCTTTTGAGAACTACACATATCAAACAGAAGTAGAGTTATACACAGGACAGTGGCCACTACTTTCAGTTTTCTGAAAGGTGCAGAAAGTTTACTACTAGATTCTGATGCATTTACTCAGTTATAATCCATTTTAAAGGAATTTGCTCATCAATATGGCTTATTGATTACTTTTTTAATTACAGAAATACAACTTTCTAAAAATCTCTGGAATGCTCAAATAATATTCTTATTTTCAATTTGTGTATCACAGATAATTGTATACAGCTGCCAATCAAGGAATGGTGCAGATTAATGATTGACAGTAGTCCCTATTATTTAAGGGTTTCACACATTTCCCAATACATCAATTCTGTGGCCTTCACCACATTTTTGGGGGGTGGATAAGGACTGTTTTTGCACCTTTCTTTGATCAAGAACTGAGGATAACTTAGCTTTGTATAGAATTTGAAATGGTATCTCCTGACTTGTAGCAAAACTAGATGGCTCTGGGGTTTTTTTTTTGTGTACAATTTTATGGTTATTTATTTTTTTACACAGATCACGAATTTTCAGGAACAGTCAAGCATATGCTAGAAGAAAAAGAAGATACTTATACCATACTTGCTATGTTGTTTCTAATACCAAATTAGCAGTTAATGAGATGGAGTAGTAGAATATTTGAAGTGAAACTGAAGTTTTTGAAACTGTTCAAGCTTTTGGAAACATTAGTATCTACAGTTCCCTCTTGTCTCTCCAAAGCAGAACAGCTTTGACATCAGTAGTTACACTCCTTCATCTCCAAGGCCTATTTGCATATGGCTTTGAAGGACATTTAAGGTGATTCCAGCTATCCCATGACTGAAATGTGAGACATGGCAGAAAGTATCAGAGCCCACCTACATATGTGATCACATAAACCCAAAATTATTTCCATGTATTACTTGAATTTTGGTCTCTGGCACAATGATAATTCAAAATAAGAAACACATGAAAGATCAATGTAAAATAACTTGACATGTCAAGTAGAACACCAGTGAAGGGTTATTTTCATTATCTTTAAAAACTGTCTGCTGTAAGACTGTAAAACATGTCTATATGTACCATATAAGCTTGGGATAAATCTTGTCAGTGTTTTTCTCCCTTATCAACAAAAGGAAAAGAAACCCCTGTTATATTATATGTCGGTTAATCACGTATATTCAAATCCTTCACTCATGTTCTTGTTAACATGACATGAAAACAAGGTTTATAGTATGAGTCACTATCCAGAATGAACAGGCATGAAGGAATTAGTTCCTTTATCTGATTATACAAGTACAAGTTGGGACGATCTAAGTAGAGCATCACCAAACTGAATGGCAGTGATAACCATTGATGGGGATAAGGAGAACAGGAGAGGTTTAAATAGTATATTAAGCAATAAAAAGGAAAAGCAACATATGGCTTTGGAAAAAGTGAGCAGGAAGTGGAGTTGTAACTTAATTTGGAAAATAGCTTAAAGGTTTTGGAATCTTTGTGTGTGTTGATTTATCTGAAACAGGTTTCCCACTTGCTTTGAACCATTTAGAATAAGTCAGGTTTTTGCAGTCATCTTAATGTGCAATGTGGTGAAATAGGTTTCCCACTTGCTTTGAACCATTTAGAAAAAGTCAGGTTTTTGCAGTCATCTTAATGTGCAATGTAGTGCAGTATAACAGATGCTCTATTTCAGTGTCCTAAAGCTCAGCATATGGGACTCACGGCTTACTGAATTAAGATAACCAATTGTCAGCTTGTGGGGTGTTTATTCAGGGCTTTCTGATGTGATCCAGGAAGATATATTTTAACTGAGATACAGATCTACTTTTATACTTGGGTGTATAGAGCTAAATAATAGTTGATCTAATCTAAATAAAACTATCATATATTTCAGAAACATCTAAAGGATCTGTATTTGGAAAAGGAGACTTTGATCTTCACTGAAATGAAAATTTGTATTAATAGTATGTCATAATATATGGATTTGTTGTGGTTTCGGTTTCAGCCCAGCTGGTAACAAAGCACCACGAAGCCGCTCACTCACCCCCCACCCCCGCCCCTGGCCACGGTGGGATGAGGAGAAAATACAAAGGCAGGCTCGTGGGTCGAGACAAGGACTGGGAGGGATCACTCCCCACTTATGGTCACGGGCAAAAGACAGGCTCAACTTGGGGAAGAAACAAAATCAATTTAATTGACTACAAATCAAAACAAAAACAAAACACAAGGGTATTAGGAAGGATAACCAAACCACAGAACACCTTCCGCCCACCCCTCCCGCCTTCCTGGCTCAGCTCCATTCCCGGTTCTCTCTCCCTCCTCCCCCCGGTGGTACAGGGGAACAGGGGATGGGGGGGTTGAGGTCAGCTCGCCACACATCGTCTCTGCCGCTCCTTTCCTCAGGGGGAAGATTCCTCACTCGTCCCCTGCTCCACCGTGGGGTCCCTCCCACGGGGGACAGTCCTTCACCAACTTCTCCAATGTGGTTCCTTTCCGCGGGCTTCAGTTCTTCCTGAACTTCCCTGGCGCGGGTCCTTTCCGCGGGCTGCTCTCCAGTCTCACACTGCTCCAGCGCGGTTTTTACCATGGAGTTACCACCATCTTCGGGAGCCTCCGCTCCACCATGGACCTCCATGGGCTGCAGGGGTACAGCCTGCCATCTCACCATGGGCTGCAGGGCCATCAGCCTCCTCAGGTGCCCCTCCTCCCCCTCCTTCTTCACTGACTCCAGTATCTGCAGAGGTGTTCCCCTCACATTCCAATCCCACTACTGACTGCAGGTTCCCGTTCTTAAATATGTTCTCCCAGAGGCGCTCCCACCGTCACTGATGGGCTTGGCCTGGGCCAGAGGTGGGTCTGACTTGGAGCCGGGGAAGCTTCTAGCAGCTTCTTACAGGAGCCACCCCTGCAGTCCCCTCCCCCACTACCAAAAAAACCCCCATGCCACACAAACCCGTAACAGGATTCTATAAAATATGCAAGTGTATTGGCGTAACTTGGAAATGGAAGCTGTTAAGGTTGTTTTGTTGTTTTTTTGGTTTTTTTTTTCATTACTGTCAGTAGTCAATCAGCAAACATAGAATAACTACAAATTAATGATACAGTTCCATACTAGGTTCAGTTATACAGGACTTGATGCCAAGACACTCCTGTATGATTTGGACGTGATCATTGAATCAGGTGCAGAAGTCACCAGCAGGTTTCCTTCTGTAGCGAGGTTGTCCTCCTGTCCTTCACGACAACTCTCTGCTAAAATTCATTCTTTTCTTGCTCTTGTACCTGATTTCCCTTTTATTACTGTCCTGAATGCTAGTGCCATGAGAGTGAAGTGTCTGAAACTTTGATTACTCAACATGTTTAGTCAGAATTGAGTGGCACTACAGTATGTGCTCATAGAAATATATAGCATTTGTTATTGCCAATGACTGCTCAGTTATAAATTTACTGAAGAAGAGAGTAAACATTGTCATTGAGCTTTCAGACAGTGTTCTCACAAATTTTTTTAATCTGCTGTCTGAATGTCTTTATTTTTCATTTTTGTTTTCCTACCACAGTGAAAGAGAGATTAAATCTTAATCACATTTTAAAAAAGAAATTGATTTAGCAGCAGTCTAGGTGTTTGGTTTTTTTAATCACACTGTTTACTTTAGACTCTTCATTTGACACTGAATCTGTATATCTATTGAACTCTGAGCATTTTGATTCCTTCAGTAGAGACCCTGTGTTCCTCTAAATGTATCATTTCTGTTTGTAAATACTTTTTCTTTTCTGCTTTGCATTGTCCTGTGTTTTATTTTTGTTGTTAAGGGAAGCCAGGCAAAGTGACAATGCAAATAGAGCACTGTGCTTTGCAGATGAACACTGTGTCAGGACATGACATCAGCTACAGGGCCTTGGACTGCTTGTTCTTTTTCTGCTTTACTTCATACTATTCATTGACTTTACTGCTTTACCGCATACTACTCATGGAACTATGAGAGAATTGGATGGAAACATGATGCTGGTTCTTCTTTAAAGTCTTTCTACCTATCAAAGACATTGTGAAAGTGCAGCATTGCTAACTTCCTGTTTCCTGATGATACTATTTAGTCTTACTCTGTCTTTCTTAATGTGGTTTTAGAAGAAGTTGTTTTTTGGTTTTTGTTTGGGTTTTTTTCCCAAACAAATACAATGTCTATAGAGTCAGGCATCAGTACTGCACCATCCTCTCTCTATGCTACTGTAGCAGTCTGTGTAATAACCAAAGCAGATTCAAAACAAAATCAGAAAGGAAAAATGATGAAACATTTGGCTGTTGAAACCAAAATGCTCTTTAGAAAAATGATAGTTCTGATGAGCAAATTTGGGAAGGTTTTCCAGACTCAGGGTGTGAAGATGAGAGGCCCCTTCACATTCCCTCTTGGAATGCATGAGGCAAGGCTGTAGCTTCTGTTCTGCTTGGTGGGAAGAGGGATTTGAAACTTTGAGAGAACTGAAAATATGTCTTGGTTTTATACCGATGAAAGTTGAGAACAACTGTCAAAAATCTTGCTGTTTTTCATGAAATAAAGTTCATTTTTTAGAAGAGTGATTTTGAAAACGAGAATGACCTCAGTGGTACAATCTCCCAGTTGCTCTCCTGTCTTCCATTTTATGTTTGTCTTCTTGGAGGTAAGACAAAACCAGTGGATTTGGGGTTGTAGTGTGGGGACTGTCAGCAATTCTGCATTGGCACCACAGCTTCTGAAAGAGAATGGGAGAGTAAGAGATTTTCTGGGGGTTGGAAGAATTTTGTAGGGGGAGGAATTCTCGCTGGCAGCTGGCAGGCAGACACAGATGGATGGATGGATGAAGGATATACGGTCCTCAGATTTCTTCAGATTAAGCTGCAGGTCAGGATCACCAGATCTGGTTTACATGAGACCTCCCTCTCTCTTATTGAGTCTGTTCTGTGGGGAGATAAAGGCTAGAGCCGAAGTTCCCAAGAATCAGATTGTACAGGGTTCTGGAAATACTTATTTTGATTTGAATTACATGGCAGTTTAAAAAGAAACTTTCTCTCCTAATAAAGGTGTGTCTGGTTGCAGTTTGCTTGCCATTGACTTTATATTGGTGTAAACCACTGCCTCCAATTTCCTTTCACCTTAAGTCTGATGTGGACAAAACCAACAATCAAACCACAACACAGCAAACCTACTAGCATAAGAACTTGCACTAACTTGTGCTATTAATGAGTACTTGACTTATTTGTTATTATTGATATCAATAGCTTGAAGCAGTTCGGTCAATATTGTCTGTTTAGCTGTTGCCTTTTGAGCTATTTGAGAATCTACATCAATTGTCTGTGGGTTTTCAGTAGTGACTTGTATCTTACCTCCCCCTTTAAATAGTAAGCTCTTTTGATCAGACAGCTGGTTTCATCCTAGTGTCTACATCAGGAGTTAATTGTCCTAGTCACCCTTTATAGTCAATATAATCAATATAGTGTGTTTTCAGATGAAAGTAAATGCAAATAAAGTAACATGAGCTGTGTATCCAGCAATGCCTCTTCCTTCTTATTAAGGTAAAGCAAGGCTAGCAAGCTAGCTCAGATGAAGGAAGTTAGAATTAAGCGAGATGAATCCTGTCAGATCTGTCAGCTGGTTATTTTGTGTGGTGTTGTACATGTTTGTCCTGCACATTAAACTGCTGGTTCTGACACAGGCTCCTACAAGTGATCAATCAGAGAGCGCTTGTCCCTTTTGCGCAAAGAAAATCTAATGACATGGGCAGAAGGCATAGAAATGACCATGACTTCTGTCCTGAGACAAGGTCAATAAATAATATTCAGCTGCTGTTTAGAGAATTAAATGAAGTTGTTTCCTTTCCAGAGAAATAACTCATTAATTAGATTTTCAGTGTCTAATTTAATCCAAGACTTTTAGGAAATATCAATCTAAGATCTAAGCACATGGAATTTGCAAGACGTTAACAAAACTGAGGCTTTGTTCACAGTGGGATTTCCATTGTTGCCCTTTCATGGGAGCTAAAAGACATCCTGAGGTGTCAGCTTCTGTTTTAGGCACAGAGGAGTGTCTGCATTCTGATCCCCATTATGGGCATTGCAGCTCTTGCATGTGCTGCAGTTGCAGTAGGCTCACTTGGCTGTGTTTCACATCTGAGTTAGGTACAGATGCTAGTGGGTAGTTGGAGATCCAGACTTTCCCTTGCTACTGAGGATGAAGTGTATTCATCTGTGCTGTCCTACAGCCATGAAGTACTTTGCTTCTAACCAAACAGAGCTTTAAGCAACAAAATCTAAGATAATATGTCTGTCTGGCATGCGTGATAAAACTGGATCAGAGCCATCATATAACACCTCATTCTACAAATACTTAGGCACATGCTTCCCTCTTAAGCATGTGACCTGTGCCAGAGGTGAAAATATTGCCTACTGTGTACTTGGAAGATCTAAGCTGCAGTGGCAGAATTTTGAAATCTGGAGAAAGCTTATGGTTAAAATAAAAAGCTTTTATGGAGAAGTAATCTTCTTACTAGTTACATCAATGGCAAAAGTCCCTCTGACTTGAAGGCTGCCCAATTACAACCAAGCATCATAGCTGAGGGATAATACATATCTTGAGGCATATGGATATGGATAAAGACCAAATGCATCCATACCTTGAATTAGAACTGAAGAGAGGTGCTAAATATATTTGTATTTGACACTGTTAACTCTCCTGAAGCAATATTTGTGAAAGCTTCTAAAAAGTGTTTACATCAGGTGGGAAAATGTGATGCCATCTGTTTACCTCTCACAAGCACATGTTGGTTTGTGCAAACTAGTTATTATGGATATTATAACTGACTTGACAAGCAAACACCTGTTTGTTTTTACAAATACCAGTAATGAAGTTTGCATACATTCCCACAGACACAGAGGGGCCATCTGAAAAGTGAACTCATGCTGAACAAGAGCAAATGAAGACAGCATTAAGTACTGTTCACAGTGTAATCTTCATTGTTCCTTATGGATATGAGTGAGTCTGTACTCAATCTTTTTGCTTTAAAATAATTTCAGTATCATTACACTGACTTTCAACCTTTTATTTCTCTTGAATGTTATACTTATTTCTCATCATCACAGATGTTGGTAAGATCTGCACATGGGCAGAAATGCCACTGTGTGGAAGTCGGAGGGTGAACAAGCTGAGAAGCATGATGCTCTGGCTAGATAGTGCTCTGAAGCCTGTGGCAGCAGGACATCTAGATATGGATCCCTAACAGCAAATTCAAACTTCATGTTTGTGACAGAAGACTCACAAGGGAAGTGGCTACCTACGTGCCTGGAGTCTGTGAGCTATATATATGTTTTCCTTAAAATTGCAGCTGGAAGCTAGGGTGGGGAGGTATAAGAAAGGTTATGAGCAAAGACTGTGGGTTGAAGAAGAAAGGCAGCAACTAGCTCCAAAGAGAACACTGGTTTCTTTACCTAATAGGGTTGTCAGTTATAAGTGATTCCTCCTGAAATATATGGTCTCTTTCTTACTGTCATGTGACAGGACTGACTCCCCCAGTGGAGCCATGCTATCTGGAAAAGATCAAATCTACGTTTCTTTGCTATAGCTCACTGATTGAACCCCAAAGTGTTAAACCAAAAAAATACTTACATCTTTGGGGACAAGTTTCTACATATGCAAAACAAGAACTGTCCATCATTGCCCCTGATTCTTCTGTGAGCCATTCAATTACTGTCAAGAGTAGCTTCTGAAGTAGATTGGTGCAGTTGGATCATTAGAAGTAGCTTGTGGCAAGTAAATAAGAAAAGAGGAATTGTATAAATCCATTAGATTTCATCATTTTCTTTCTTAGAGTGCTGTGAATACAAGCAGGAAAACTGCTCTTCATATCCCAGAGAAACTGTAGGCCTGAAAGCAGTTTTCAGATATATTCAGATATATTCACAGGTGGAAGCAAATTAATGATTCCTCTGATGCTGTCTCTTAACAGGTACTAATGTTGAAAGCAAATTGACCAATAGGGGCCAAATTCACCTGTGTGCAGCTGTCTTCAGTGGTAGTACTAATGGCTGCTAGGTCCAAATGGTTATCTTATTTGGGGGAATTTTCACTCTTGGCCACTGACCCCCATTTTAATCAAACCAGGTTTTCACCTGCTTGAAAGAATATTTTAGCGTACAACTAGTGCAGAGATTGACTTCCTCTGATTAGTAGCCTCTTCCAGATTTGATGGGTTATATATTAGGACTTGGTTCAAAGACTCACCATTGAAACAGTTAGCAGAATAGTGACTTCATTATTGACCAGAATTCATAAACTGTACCTGTGTGTGTTCTTCCAGTTGTCAAAAACAGGATTTGTTCGTGACTAGGAAATGGGAGTAAACTATACTGGAATACCACTGTAATCATGTCATGTAACCTATTAATATAGGTAATAATTCAAAAACTTTTATGGAAACATCAAACTTCATAAAAATGTGGTAACACTACTGCCAAGTTTGTTAAGTGGACCAGATATTAGGCTGCAGCAAGAAAGATGTTTCAAGCCCCCGGTAATTTAAAGGGATGCGACCAAAGAAGCGAGTGAATTCTTTCCCACTATCATTAAAAGTACTGTCAAATCTTTGTAATTGTCTTGATTCCTGCTCTAATGGAATCTCCATGTGTTGTGGTTTCAGCTCAGTCGGTAACAAAGCACCACGAAGCCGCTCACTCACTCCCCACCCCCGCCCCTGGCCACGGTGGGATGAGGAGAAAATACAAAGGCAGGCTCGTGGGTCGAGACAAGGACTGGGAGGGATCACTCCCCACTTATGGTCACGGGCAAAAGACAGGCTCAACTTGGGGAAGAAACAAAATCAATTTAATTGACTACAAAACAAACCAAATCAAACACACAAGGGTATTGGGAAGGGAAACCAAACATCAGAACACCTCCCCCCACCCCTCCCGCCTTCCTGGCTCAGCTCCATTCCCGGTGCTTTCTACCTCCTCCCCCCGGTGGCGCAGGGGAACAGGGGATGGGGGT
>VYZV01016370.1:37806-50063 GCA_013401275.1 Pandion haliaetus
CCTCCCAGAGGCGGGTCCGACATTTTGGCGCCGGGGAATTTTCCAGCAGCTTCTTAAAGGGGCCATCTCTGCAGCCCCCCTCCCCTGCCACCACCAAAGAAAGCCAGGGCACACAAACCCATAGCACCATGCTTTCTTTATTTTCCTTTTCTGCAGCTCCTTAGAGCCTACTTTCTTCCCCTATGTGGATGACGACAATGAAAAACAATGGGCTGTTTTACAGGGTTTAAGACTATTTGATCCTGCATTTCACATTAGATTCTTATATCTCAAATGTCAATCTTCATGGCATTATTTAAGAAAGATTTTTGCATTTTCTCTGAAAAAGTGGTATATTAGATGAAGAGTGGTAGTTTATATTTGTAAATGAAACTACACTAAAATAAACTATTTTTCTAAATAAATTTATACTCTATGTCTCCAGTTGTGGGTTTTACAAGATAAAACAGTTTTAAGAGACTAGTAGCCAGTTATTCTCCCTGTCCATGGCAGGGGAGTTGGAACTAGAAGATCTTTAAAGCTCTCTTCCAACCCAAACCATTCTATGATTCTGTGCTTTGTGTAATCTTTGCGGATTTTTTTTGTTATGGAACAGAAAATATTAGTTGTGTTTTATATAACAAATAAAAGCTTCTTGCATAGGCTTTGCTGTCTATCTGCAAATCTCATTTTCTAAAGCATAGTATGAAGCAGATGTGTGCTTGCATCTTTATCCACAGAGATACTGTTAAGGGGAAATATTTATAAATAAATGTTGTCATTAATAATGCATTAATTAATTTCTGACCTGAGGACATACCAAAAGTGGATTAAATGGCCAAGATGAAAGTATGAATTGGAGCAGAATGTTGTGCTGCTGGTTTTGCCCTGACAATATGCCTGTGTGCTAGTCTCTGAACCAAGCTGCCTTACTGGATAGAAAGAGATTTCTCTTTCAGAGAGTTGTAGCTCAATGGATATACACAGGTGCTTTGGTGAATTCTGTTGTAGTAGAGAAGCACAAGTATTTGATGGCCATATAAGCATAGAAACCTCTTTGTAGTAAACAGAAAGTTTAAGAGGATTCTACCTTTTTCTTGTTTTCTGTATTTTATCCTGGAAAACAGAAATTCTCAGTCTTTTCTGAAAGCAAACTTTATATGAGATAATGAGTCCATGGTTCACTGTAGTGATGTCTTTGTCACTTTCCAGCAGTTACTCTCCCTGCTTCAGCTTTGCTGGCTTCTGTTGCCCAATTTGGCAACTTTGGTACAGAGACTGGAGCTTCTTGACCTTCTTGACTTTGATCTCCTTCCCATCATCCTTAGTTCCTGAGCCACTAAAACCACCATACTCAAAAGCTGAAGGGTGCTAAGGTTTAAGATTATTGTGGACAAATGCCTGGCTGGGACAGGATATCTTATCGCAATGTAAGCAGGTGGTAAAACAAAAAAAAAAGAAAATAAGCTATGAAACTGTCGGTTAGACATGTTTGTTGTGGGATAAGCAGAGTCACAGAGAAAGCTGATTCCATAGCAAACGATCAAGGAAACCAGGAAAAGATAACTGCAACACAATCCTTTTAGCACATCTTCCAAACACACAGGAGGATCTGAAGATGTGCATGAACTCACAGTAGAAAAAAAATCAAGAGAGCTGAGCTGGGCCAAGCTTGCATAGGTCTGGCAGATCTTGTCTGGGAGATCTTGTCTGTACTCCTTGCCATGTTCTACCAGCTGGACACCACTGTGGTACAGAGCAGAAATAGAAGAAAACCACTGTGCATAGGAGGGAAAACATTTTAAGTTAAGGGCATTTCTGTCTCTTCCCCATCTCTCTTGCCATTTGGTCATGACTGGCAAAGATAGTGATAAGGTGTGAAACCCTTATAAAACAAGTAGTAATTAGAGGGAAGTTGAGGAAACAGAAGTGAACAGGCAGTGAATCTTTTGCCTTCCAGTCTTCTGGATCTATTTATAAAAGTACAGACACCAATGTTGAAATTAGAGAGATTAGATTTCATTATGCTGAGAAATTTCTTCTGTGAGGACTGAGAAATTTCTTCTGTGAGGACTACATTTGTCATTCTGTATAATGAAAACCTGATTTTGACAGTTCCAGCTATAAGTAAACACTCCACCATGCAAATCCTAGGCTGTGACTCCTTGTGCCACAGAAAACAGGCCTGCATTTGTAGAGCGACTTTCCACTTTGTCTTACCTACTTACATTTTTTTTTTTATTTCTTTTATTCAGGAAGCTTCTATCCACCATTGTTCAGCGAATAGGATCTCATCAAGTGCATCATCTTCATCTTGATAGAATTGATTCAGGACCTGAATTATATACTGAGTAATTGGAATGACCTAGCAGAAAATGTGCCTGTATTTATAAATAGGATCTGAACTCAAATAACACGTAAGTAGGTAATAAACCAATCTCCAGATTTCCTGGTAAAGTCTCATTATCAGCATCCAACACCTCCTTGATTAGGTTGCTCTCCTGGTGTAAAATCCAGTTTATTACTTTGCCTTTTAAATAATGAATTAGTCTATTGGGCTCAGTCAGAGGTTTGTAACTGAAAGATTTTGGGAGCTGTTCTAGAGAGACTGGGATTGTTTTACTATTATTTCTTTTTTTATGTTGTAGCATGGCATCATGACATGGGAAAAGTGGTAATTTTTTTAAAAGGTTAGCCTTCCAGGTTTCTGTTATCAGACTATCTTTATACAGCAGATTTTTTTTCCAGAAATTCCCCATGGTAATGATGTATTCTTGGCTTTTCACAATACATTTTGAGTATTACCACTTTGAAAGTTTTCTTAAGATATGTTCTCAAGACGATTTTCAAAGTTCAAAAGTTCTGCTTCATGGTTTCTTTATTACTATAATACAATAGATGAGATTGAGAATACTTTTTCAAAAATATGGCAAGTGGTTGTGGGCTGGATGACAGCTTAAGGGCTAAGAAATGACCAATCCTCAATATTCTGCTTGTATTTACCACTCAGATTTAGTTGTCTTAGGGAGAGCTTTTACTGCAAAATAGATCTAGATGCATCATCTCAATGCATGCAAAATAAATGACTAGGGAATCTACCGCATGCTTTGGTGTGGACAACTGTAGAAGCTACAAATTGTTAAGATATGTTCTGGGGTTTGGTTTTTTTGTTTGGTTTTTTTTTCCATTTCCCTGACTATTTGGTTTTGTTACAGATGAGATGTGGGAACAATGGACCAGAGCCCTAAAGGTTAGAGAGAGATGCTTGCACTTGTTTGGCTTGCATAATTTGCTCACCTTTTTAGGTTTGAATGGGTTACTTGAGCTGCAGTCAATAAAATAATGTCCTCATCTCTAAGTTGCAGAATCATCTGGCCATGTCACCCCAATCTGTGCTATGCCAGCCATGGTTATGAGTGATAATTGTTTTTTTTCTAATCTCCATCTGTTTAAAATTAAATGGAGTAAATTTTGTATGGAAGGGGCTCCTTTGACAGACATGAATCTCTAGAGCTCTAGACTATGAGCAGAACTGCACTACAAATAGTGGCCAAAAATATTTTTATGTATGGTCTAGACAGTCCCAAGGTTAGTTCTGCGTTTTATTAATATCTCAATTAAAAAAGAAGTGTATCTGGATTAAGGTGCGATATCTGGTTGCAGACTAGAAATGAGTGTCATGTTCTAATGGTTTCTTCTCTCCTTGCAGTGTAGGAAATAGTTTATTGATACTGCACTGTTTCTGCTGTTTTTTGAACTCTGAATGCCAGTGTTTCAAAAACATGCAGGGTCAGTTTTTACCATTATGTGGCTGATTCAATGTGATTTAAATTGTCTCGTATATCAACATATATAAAAAAATATATGCATGATTTATGTCAGCAATTCCTGTTTATACATTCAAAAGAGCTTTCCATGGAACTTGAACTTCTGAGCGACTATGTAATTTAGAAAGGAAGTCCTAAATCACTGAGTATCTTTTGAAACATTGCAACTTCCTATTACATTGCTATAATATAAAATCAGCCTGCACTCCTCTAAAAGCTTGTATATGTGGTGAATCAAGAATGTTGTAACTGGAAGTGTGAATTCAGTGAATACCTGTAGAGGGTTTTATTTCCTGTGTCTTATTTATCCCTCTAACACACTGGAAATTTTCCCATGCAGGCAGCCTTAGGATTCCACAAGTTGGTTCCTGTTGAAATTTAACCTTTCTGGATCTTTTCCCAAAGAAAATAGTTGCCCCATCTTTACTCTTAAAAGTGAAAACAGTGCCTTACAGTACTTAAGCTGGCAAAAACATTTTGAAGTTGCTAGCACTAATACACAGAAGCGTTTGAAGGCTGTGTTGCTATGAGACCTGTCAAAACCCTTGAATCAGTGATTCTTCCCACTTCTCCTGCAGAGGGGCACCTGGAGTCAATTAATTTGGATTAAGAGGAAGGAATATGTACTGTCTGTGGCCTTGCAGAATAGATGAAGGGGGTAGTGTTAGTTCATTTGGCTCTTTTTCCTTGTAGCTGAAAAGTATAGTGTTTTCTCACATTTGTGACTAAGAACTGTCAAACCATGGCAAGTATTTTTTTTATTTATTTGGTCTTGTAGGTTTCTAGCTATTAATTTTAAAGGTCTTTGGGTAGCAGATGTAGAAAGCAGTGGAGAGGAGGGCTCTGAGCTAACATTTTGCTGCCCTGTTTTGATTTTACCAAATGAGAGAATGCATGCAGTTTAAGACAGATGGCAGTTCTTGACATATGATGAATAAAACTAACATTGAGAAGGTTTTGGGGGCCTCTGTGTGTGGTCTGTTGTAGTTAGTGATGTGCAGTACATTAAGCTTGTTTGCTGTTTTAAAGGCTGTATCTCTAGCTGTCTTTTAAACTGATGGAAATCTGAGGCTGTGTTCATATTGTTTGCCTAGTAACTTTTGAATCATTCTAACTGAAGAACTTTGTCTTTTCCTTGGTATTATGGCATTTGATTTTTGACATGTTTTGTTTCTTTCTTTTTGCATCTACTTGAGAAACACTTACCATTAAAATATTAAAAAAGATTAAAATCATGCTGATACTAAAGTTTAGCTTTTCCCTAATTAATGCTGTGAATACTCCTGGGATGAGCAGAATTGTCTTCATACTCTCTGGAGTTGCTAACTTCAAACAGAAATCTATTTCTTTTTCAATCTTATATTATCCAGATGTTACAATATTTTGTTTACTGAGTTGTTAAAAAATGTGTCTAAAAGAAAATGAGATGGGCCATTCCAAATATGGTGAAAAGAAAGACCTGGAAAAGAACTATAAATGGTAAAATGCACATAAGATTTACTTTTATCAAACTCTCTAAAAATTTTTTTCTTGTGTAAGGCTTGCTTGATAAATCTTAACTTCACTGTTCCTAATGTGGAAGTTTGTGAGATTGTAAAAGCATGTATTTTTACTTTTTAAAAACTTTTTTCTACTTATTTCTGTTGGAACAATTAGGAGACTTTTAAAAACCCAATTTGTAATTTATAATCTTAATCCCAAAACATAGTCAAACTATGCTATCTTTTCTGAGCCAAAAAATACTGCAGTTTAGCTCAACCCACATTAGCATTTATTTGAGATAAAAGATAGTGGATGAATATGTCAGTTATCCCTGAATTGAACACGTAAACCTGGGAAATTGATTGTTAAAAGCACATGAGGAATAGACTGAAGAAAATCTTAGTGTAGATGTACACCATTAGGATATGCAAAACCCATTAATTTCAGTACTTTTTACATAGCTTTTGATTAAGGTTTTTTCTGGAGTTCATGGAATTTGTTGAAGTTTAAACATAAGTCTGGATTCTCAGGATTAACATAGCTTGAATATGGGAAAATTACCCTTCTAATTATGTTCCATATACGTTATTAGCTTTAATTCTATGTGAATATAATACTTTCATGGGGAAATTATATTTCTTACAAAACAGTGGATTGCATAAATAAACACTAATCCTAAATTAAATCCTAAACAAATATTAACCTGAGTTATTTCTAATGAAATAACATCCTTAAATCCTTCTCAAAAGCAAACAAACAACCTTTTTTTACTACAAGATTAAATATATCTTCCACAGCCCTTCATGTGTTCCTGGTGCTGCTGTTTTTTTGAAGTGAATCAACTATAGAAGTGTAATTACAAGTTCTGAACAACAGCATTCATGGTAACATGCAGCCTGAAGCCTAGAGAGGTGAACAGGAGAAGCAAACTATTGATAAGAACTCTTGACACATCTCCAGTCTCTGCCATATTACTGAATTATAACAACAAACAAACTTGCTGATGCAAATTATGAGTAGAAGAAAGCTTGTGAGTGGTAGGATCTCCTTTCAGTCTCCTTTTTAATATAATTGCTGAGCCCATATATAGCATTATAATAAGATGAACAATAAACTGTTAACAGCTTAGCTTAACTATAGTCGAAAGTCATCAGTTAAACCTGAACATAAGATTTCCAATAAGAGTTAAATCTGTGGTTGTTCAGAGTATCACTAGAGGGAAAGATGAAGCTCTGGGAAAGGGGCTTTTCCCAAAATTAGTCGAAAGATACAGTTGTTAGTTAATTTCACAAACTCATTCTGGTCCTGAAAATGAAAGCTGAGTATTTTGTGGAGATAGTATAACAAAACGGCTGAATCAGTGCTCTGAGTAGAGACTATAACTCAGGCATACAAAATGTCACAGTTACTAACTCATTTAATTGTCTTTTTCATGTGGGTAGGTGCACATACACAGAATATTCCTGGGTTAGGAAAAGGAGAAACAGAGAGGAGAAAAATGAGACTAAAATTGAAGATGAACACCTGTTGTGGTTTCAGTTACAGCCCAGCCGGTAACAAAGCACCACGAAGCCACCGCTCACTCCCCACCCCCGCCCCTGGCCACATTGGGATGAGGAGAAAATCCAAAGGCAGGCTTGTGGGTCAAGACAAGGACTGGGAGGGATCACTCCCCACTTATGGTCACGGGCAAAAGACAGGCTCAACCTAGGGAAGAAACAAAATCAATTTCACTTACTACAAATCAAATCAAACCCAAGGGTATTAGGAAGGGAAACCAAACATCAGAACACCTTCCCCCCACCCCTCCCGCCTTCCCGGCTCAGCTCCATTCCCGGTTCTTTCTAACTCCTCCTCCCGGCAGCACAGGGGAACAGGGGATGGGGGTTGAGGTCAGCTCGCCACACCTTGTCTCTGCTGCTCCTTCCTCCTCAGGGGGAGGATTCCTTACTCATCCCCTGCTCCACCGTGGGGTCCCTCCCATGGGAGACAGTCCTTCACCAACTTCTCCAACGTGGTTCCTTTCCGCGGGCTTCAGTTCTTCCAGAACTTCCCTGGCATGGGTCCTTTCCGCGGGCTTCAGTTCTTCCTGAAATTCCCTGGCGCGGGTCCTTTCCGCGGGCTGCTCTCCAGTCACACACCGCTCCAGTGCAGTTTTTACCATGGAGTTACGGCCATCTTCGGGAGCCTCCACTCAAACATGGACCTCCATGGGCTGCAGGGGGACAGCCTGCCGTGTCACCACGGGCTGCAGGGCCATCAGCCTCCTCAGATACACCTCCCCCTCCTTCTTCACTGACCTCAGTATCGGCAGAGGTGTTCCTCTCATGTTCCAACTCCCCCACTCCCTGCAGGTTCCCTTCTTAAATCTCTTCTCCCAGAGGTGCTANGCGCCACACAAACCCATAATAACACTCCAGAATCAGAAAATGACAGAAGTAGTCTGTTTGGTCCTATTTTGCTATATGTAAATGTGACTTCTTGGTTTTCATGGGTGTATATGCATCATTACAGGATCATATATTATTCTTTGTCATCTATTTTGGCCTCTGTGAGTGCCATTCATCATGTGTACTAGGTCTTCTGCTTCATTATTACTTCCCATGGCTTCAGTCCCAATCTCTCACCCAGGATCCTTGCCTCCATTTTTTCACCTCTGATACGCTATGTTTCTTTACAGCTGATGAAGGTAGCTATGTGTTTTGTGGTGTTGTTTAGACGGAGACAATACAAATACTGGACAGATCTTGTTTGTGTGTTCCTCTTGGGTCTAGAGTCTGCACACAGCATTATCTAGAGCAGTAAGGAAATGGAAATTCATACAAAACCCCTGACAGCTGCAGCCACAATTTGTAGATAATTAAGCTACCCAAGTCCAGCAGGATTCTAATAATCATATGCGAGTTTTTTCTTCCCACTCTGTAACTTAGATACAGCAAGTAGATAGAGCTTCTGACTCTTTCTGCAGTAGTCCATAAAACATTGCGAAGAGGAAAAATGTAGTTAAGAGATTCAATTAAATCTGATCAAATACTCTGAGTGCGTGCAAAGAATATGCAAAATAAGCTTTGCAATTCTGCAACAAAGTACACAGTTTGTAAGCCTTAAATGCACAATTCTTTGGTTTTGGTCAGTTTGTCAAGACAAGCTCTTTCACTCTGATCTTGTTTAGGCTGAAGCTTTCCTCACACGTGAACATACAAATCACTTGACATAGGCATTTGGAGCATGGAAAGTTCTAGCCTAAACGACTTCAAAGTTCATGATAGCATGAGCAAGTAAAAAACAGGTCTTTGCTTGGGAAATCTGGACAACCTTGTTGGCAAACATTGTCACATGCTCTGTCCCTAAGAATAAGGACAGATGTCTTTCCCTTTTCATTACTAAGATTGTTTTCTTATGCTAATACCATTATCTGAAATGAAATATGTTACACAGCAAAACCAAAGAACGTCCATGAAATCAAAAGCTCAGTGTTACACAACAATACACGTCAAATTATCCCTTTTATCTAACTCTATAAAAATAAGATATGAAGCTTCCTCCAATCTAATAACCTGTTCCTTTACAATGGAGCTCTGCTATCGGATATATGTGATGCTTTCATTGTTTCACAGGGAATAGTTTGCACTAGGCTCAAAATTAGACCTTCTTTGTTAAAACCATTTGAAATTAACACAATGGGAGTAGCAAGAAATGCAGATGGGTGGGGGGGGAACCTTGTTTTTGAATAAATGGCATTGGTAGGCTTTTTTGATCTCAGACACCTTTTAGTTACACTGAGTTTCTATGCAAATTTTAAGAGTATTTAGAGACCCTAGCCAGCTGGCTGAAGTGCAAATTCTACTATTAGCCAAAAAAAAAAAAATGGGAGTGTCCCAAGAAATGGGTCTTCTGCCTACTGATTCTGTTTCAAGGGATCATGAATGTTGGCTGGCAGCCAGGGCTGTTGGGGAGCTCCAGTGGTAAAGGCTGTAGAAGAATACACCCTGCCCACACACAAAAATTTCAAGACTACTTAGCTTGTCATTCCTAGTTTCCGTCTGCATCTGAAATCATCTTCTGTAACACATTCATGAACCATAGCACCCCTCAACAAACATGCTTATTCCAACAGAGTATTCTGTTTCTCACTGCAGTTGCAACATAATGTAAGACTAGGACATTAATGTTACCCCTATCTGAAACCTTGAGTGCTGTTTCTAGGACTAGAGAACTGGATTTTTCATCAGATCAAAAAATATGCAACTCACCTGCTTATGTTCAAGCTTTTGGTTGTGCATCTTGATGAACTGGGGCTTCTATTGCTGCAGACTGGCTAATCATTTCCATTAAGGAGATTTTCCAGTCTGTTTTTCATGTGGTCCAAGAGTTCTTTTTCCATGAATATCTGAACCCTTTCTGGCACACTGAAGCCTACTGAAAATACTGTGGTTTTTAGAGATAAATTCACTACTCTCTTAAAAGTAACTTATGGACTCCCAGTGGTCTGTAAATTGCTGATTGAAGCCCATTAGCCTCAGGAGTCTTTCTGTGTACCTCAGATCTTCTTGAAACTAGTCTTGAGTGGTACCTCTTCTGAACTTGAGTAAGCCCTATCGGTTTTGTGTCTCCCCGCCCCACCCCTGGAAGCCACAAGTATAAAACAGTCTTTTAACATAAGCAGAATAGATACATGGTCTTAAATGATTACTTTTTTTAAACATGTGGTGCAGATAACTTGGAAAGAGTTGTGAATTGGTGCTATGTCCTTTGTAGTAGACTTTCCTAAGTGCATCATTAATACACCGTAGATAAGGTGTTTCAGACTGCTGGCTATACTTTTTTTTATCTTAGTCTTTATTTTAGAAGATTTCAGTGTGATTCTAGCAGCTATTATGAATCTGTGTTACATGTACCAATGATGGAATGTGATCACTTCAATGTGATTGTAGTGGTATCTTCTGTAAGGAGGTTCCCCACTTGCTTTGCTTGCAGAAGTCTTGTACTTTCCATTCCGAATACAGAGGCATAGTTAAGCTAATGTGACATAGCAAGGACAGAGATAATGAAGTGGGAGAACCTGGGTAGAGTATTGGGGAGTGAAGGTACGAAAGGATGGGACTGGGCCCTGCTTTTCAGAAGGAGAGGTAAAGAGGATCATGCGCATGAAATCATAATATTGAGGGTAAGGAGTGGTGACACTGCTGTACAAATGTGGGACAAGAGCACAGCTATGCACTGGCAC
This sequence comes from Pandion haliaetus, assembly GCA_013401275.1. Lineage (NCBI taxonomy): Eukaryota > Metazoa > Chordata > Aves > Accipitriformes > Pandionidae > Pandion > Pandion haliaetus. Next base: position 48,322 of record VYZV01016370.1, read on the forward strand.
AGAGCTGGGAATCCATGCTATTGCTGTTGTTGCATAGATGTACTTTACGGCAGCATCTTCCACCTTCAGCAACTTGGCTTCTATACTTGGGGGTGGTGGGGGGTGGTGGTGTTTTTTTATTTTGTTTTGTTTTGATTCTTTTTGACATGCTTTGTCAGAATTAATTTCATTTGCAATAGTTTCCTTATGTAAATTTTTTTTTATGTTTGCAAAATAATACAGTGGCATTCAGCTTTCATGCTAAGATTTTTCCATGAAATGCAGCATAGAGTAACTTATTGTATAATAAATTGTTCATTAAGCTTTGTAAAACTAAGTAAGAACTACACAGGAAGTATAGCAGAGGACAGCAGTTTTATTTGTACAAAAAAGAGCAGAAATGTGAGAAGAAAGTACACTTTTTCTTCAGCCTAATTACCAAGATAGAAGAATACAATCTTGATTGAATACATGCTGAGTTAAGTCTTTGGTGTAGAAAACTACCTTTGTTTTTGTGTATTTGTGCAGCTGTGAGTCCATTCAGTTCATTTTCCCATCTTTCTATGAGTAAGTGGAAGTCTATGTGATAGATGAGTTTATGTGCTCGTTGTCCCTTGGGCAACTATGTTCTAATTCTTTTGTCTAATATTTTATACAGTTTTTTCCCAGGGTGAAGGACACTCCTTCCCAACCACTGTGTGTGCATGCATGCATGCACATGTGTTGTTCTTTAGTGCATGGGAGGGAAGGAAGAGAATTTGAATTTGGCCTAATAATTTGGGCCACTAAACCTGTCTTCTCTGTAAGACATTATGAACTATAAATAGCTAAGTACCCTCCAGCGTGTACATTATTAGACTGTTTCCTTCCTCTTTTAGTCAAGAGTGGCACTCAGCAAGTTGGGGATACTGGGGGAAAAGAACTTAATTGTCTTTTAGAGCTACGAAGAAGCAGCCAGGAATGGCTTTGATGTTCTTCTGTGGCTTTTAAGTAGGACTGAGACAAGGATGTGGTTAATCTGTTTAAAGTTAAAGAAAAAAAAAAACCGAAACAACAAAAAACCACCACCCCAAAACCCAACCCTCGAGAAAACCAGTGTTAGCCATGCAACCGATTACTGGGAGTTGTATAGATAAGTTCTCTAGTTAGCTTTCAAAGCCTCAAGCAGATGTTTTTGTCTTTTAGTCTTTCTAGCTCAATAGCAAAGATTAGATTTTTGTTCCAGCAAGATTAAGTATCCTGTTTAGTGGTGTTAGTGGAAATGGAATTTTGACCTCCATTATAAAACTTTCCCCTAGAGCTTAGCTCTCCTAGTTCTGCATGGTGTTTTGTTTTTTCCTTACCATTTCCTTCTGCAGTTATATCCCAAGATGTTCTTTATCCTCTTCTCAGTCCAGTCACTCTTTACCATTATTAATGATTCTGGATGATCCTATCACTTTCTTTTAGCTTAACCCCTGGCTTTTTACAGGAGGATGAAGTGATTCTATTATGGTTATACTTTAAAGTATTAAAATAATGATTCAGAAGCTAGATAGCTAAACTATTTTCAGTAACTGCAACATAAAAAAATCTTTACTGTAACATTAGAAGTATCCAAATTAAAGAGTGAGGCAACTACATCTTAAAATTGAAGTCGTTTACTTAATGAAGTGCCAGGCTTACAAAATCATATACCTTTGCAAGAGAAAGCAACCAGCAAGTCTTCACCAGATATATACTGCCATTTTTTATACGTTTCTTTGGACTTTTTAAACCACTCA
>VYZV01016373.1:7560-28902 GCA_013401275.1 Pandion haliaetus
ATAAAGAGACGGTGCCATCTGCTTCCCCAAACAAAGTATGATAGTACCTGAATAGCTAATAATTCTGTAGGCCAACAGCTATTATTCAGACAAGGAATACAATGCAACATATGAGCATGATAATCAACTGTGGTTTGCTAAAGCACATCTATGTTCCAAATCATATGTATGCAATACATTTGTTTCTGCAGAGAAGACGTATGTGTGCATATATTTACATTAAAATTACCAGCCTGTTTCATTTGTCAGTAGTTAGGAGTATCAGTACATCTTATATTATTTATCCTATCACTACTGAGTTCCACAACAGATGGAGAGGCAATCCTACACAAATGGCATTTTTACTGGGCAGAACTACTAGGCTTTTCAGTAGATTGATGTGTTAGGTGTATTGAAAGTGATGTTTTAAAAAAGTCATTTAAAATATTCTTTTCTCAGCAAGTCTTATGCATAAAATAAATTTGTGTCCTACCGCAAAGAAATAAGAAGATATAGTATACATAAAGGAATCTATTGAGAAAAAAAGGTTTGCAGACAAAAGTGAAAGATGTTCTTCTTAAGTATAGTATTAGAAGTCCTCTATAGCTCTCAAGGTAAGATTTTGATGCGAATAGGTATCTCCTGAGATCCTATTAGGAAAAAACCTACTCCTCAGAACAGTATCTTTGTCCAGAGATTTAAGTTCCTAGTTATGGAAAAAGTATTCTAGTAATATTAGGGCTTTTTTTTTTTTCTTTTTTTTATCCCCCCCCCGGTTAATGATTACCAGGAGGGAATGCTTTTAACCTTGCTTTTAGCAGGGATATTATGAAACAGCTCATTAAGAAAAAATAAAATAGGACAGATCATGAGTTAATTCAGTTTCTGTTAATTGTAAAGATAATTTGCTTTTATAAATAATTGCTTTAGTATTAAGAGGTTGTCACAACCCAGGCTGGCCAGAGCAGGGAGGGGTCATGGTGAGTCCAGAATTCCCTCGGGCTAAATTGAGGTGAAACGACACCAAACGCTCAGTTGAACGTTTTACTGATGGCAGAAGCAGCCCGAACTCAGGAGGTCGTAGCAGCAGACGGCGGGGGCTCCCACAGCAGGAATTGGCACGGAACTACCTCAGTGACCCGTGTAACCCGCGGTAACCACCTACCTCGGTTCGGGGAAGGGAATCGGGAGAGCCCTCCCGTTGGGTCAGGGGGTTCCGAGCGGACCCCCTTGCTTTCTAGGCTCCTCCTCAGAGAAGAGCCCGGGGGCGGCTGGATCCACTCCCAGTCCAGACTTGGTCCCAAAACAGCGGGGTTGTGTCTAACGGGGCGAGGTGTGGCGGTCACGGGAGAGCAAAGAAAGGGAGCAAGAAAGAGAAAAAGAGGAAGGCGTCACGGGCCCCGGGTCCAGCGTTGCTCCCGTCAGCCGAGGGGGCCAGTTCGGGTCGAGGCGCGCGTGGGGCTTCCGTTCGCGCCCTTTTCTCCTCTCCTGGCCCCTCCGTCAGGCGGGCGGGCACTCGGGCTCGTTAGGCTGCTGAGCTGCTTCCAGAGCCTTGGGGCAGCGGGTGGGTGGGCCTGGGGGTGGTTGGGGGAGTCCCTTCCTCCCCTCCCCTGCAGCCATGGCCGCTGTCTGCTCTCTGCCCACACGCGGGGAGCTGCCCCGCTCAGCGGCTCCGAACACGGAGCTGCGCGTCCTCCGGCCCGGCCTCCGCGCCCTGTTGCTGAGGCCCTGGGCTGGTCATCGGGGCTGACCTGAGCGGCTGCTTCTCCCCTGGGGCTCCTTGCTGGGCAGGGTTCCTTGTTAGGCAGAGCTCCTCTGTCCTTATGCAGAGCTTGCCCCGCTGCAATGTTTGAGACGTTAACTCTCACAGCCCCTCACATGAGGTGATGCTATGCAGATCTTGTTGCAGCACCTTGCAAGTGAGTTCGATTCCTTTCCTCAACCACAAAGGCCAGGCCCTGGTCTCTGTCCACCAGGACGGGTGTTTGAGGAATTAACTCCATCCAGTCTGTCACAGAGGTAAGCTGAAACACTAAGGGAACCAAAGGAAAAGAATGTCTAAAAAGCTCAAAAAATTTCATTGATCTCTTCAGCTCAGAGCAAGAGCCTGAAACTAAGTTTTTTAGTTTTGTATGATGATAACATGTAATGCCTTAGTGACAAAACTTATGTTTGTTTCTTACGGTGTATACAGTTGTAGAATTTCACAGTGAGCTCCAGGAAACATTCTATAACATAACTGCAGCTTAATGAAACATAGAGGATTTTACATTATGGTAAGTTTCAACTACTGAAGGCTTTGCCAACTCTTGCAGTGGTTTCACCACAAGAAATACTGGAAGGGAGTAACCATTACGCTCAAGCACCTGAGAGATTCTTCTTTGAGGCTCATCTGGCCAAGGTCAGAAAAAAATGCTGCAGTACGTCTGACTTCATACGTATATCTAGGTGAAACAGAACACATTTAAACATTTCTCTGATCTTTGCTTTTATTCACCACAAGATTAAAAATCCATGTGGGCTTGAATTTTTAAATTAAAAAGGCTGAACTCCACATGAAGTAATTTACATGCTCACATCTTACTACACATGACCAGTTAATGTCTGCCTTTGATATGTTGAAGCCTCTATCTGTCTTAAAGACTGTTTCCTAATGTAGTATTTCCCTTTTTTAAAAATTTTAATTGCCAAAAATTTACAATTCTTCTCTGGAAATATCAGAGAAAACTTCAGAAATTGTGAGGAAGATTTAATAAGTGATATTGTACTTTGCTATGCCTGTATCCTTCACAATTGCTGGCAAAGATAAGACTGAAGTACTACATGTACTACAGGCACTTTTTTTTTTAACCTGATACTGAACAATTTATAAGCAGTCTTCCTTTCTTCCTTCCACCTGTTTCCTCCACACCTATTCACACTGCCTTGGTAAGCAGCATGCAAGCCATAAAGCACATGGCAGCTAGCATAAATTACACGACCTGTGAACATTTTCCTCATCCCTACTAATGCTTCATGCCTTGCCTGTGTTTTAACTTGATGTTATGGACCTATGAGCACACATGCTCATCCTCTAGTGCCATCGTCCTCCCTGTGGGCCTGAGAATGCAGGCTGAAAGGGTCACTGGTCTGGAAATTCAGGAGACTGAGATACTGGAGGAGTGACAGAGCTCAGTAAGGGCAGAATTTAAATACAATATGGTGACACTGTTACTATGTCACCACACTGAGGATATGGTAGTCAGCAACAGTGACTGCAAGTACACTTGATGTGCTTATTTTTTCGGTTGTGCTATTAAGGCCCACATTTTTAAACTTTCAGGCAAATAGCTCCTAAAAATGCCTAGAAGCACTCCAGATAGTTAGGTTCCCATGAAAACACATGTCAGCAACGATTTCCAAAGCCTACTATCATGGAGTGTTTGAAACCTAAGGTGCCTGGGGACTTTTAAAAAAACTTACCATGTGCATGATAGGGATTTCCCCATCTAGATAGTTTTGAAAATCCATATTTAAATCAATCCCAAGGAACCATCTGAAAATTCCTAATATAACAGTGACTTGAGCTTGGATAGATGCAATCACTAATCTTCAGAACATTTTCCATTACTGTTCAGGAGGCAGCTGCCAGGGCTATGAATTATGCAGAGCTGTGACAGAAGCACAGACCAGTGCCATTCCAGGACATTATGCAAAAGGTTTTTGAAGACAGAACCAAGGGCCTGTGACAGTCAAAGGAAAAAAATAAAGGCATATTTCAGAGTAAGGGAAAAACTCACAGGATAAATCTAGAACCAGAACAGCCATCAGTGTTTTCTTTTGCGACGCCATGAGACTGTGAAAGTAAGAGAAAACAAGATATTTTTCACTATTTATCCAGTTCAGATTTAACATGTATTTCTAAACCTAATTTTCACCCCAAAACACCCACTTTCATTTTTCAAAACTCAATGATAGGGATATGGAATGTGTAGCTGAAGAAAAACCTCTGGCAATAAGCTCTTTACCGAACATGAGCTGCCCAGAAATCCTGCAAATGATATGCAGAGCAGTAGACCTGGGTAGCCAGCTGGCATCACCAGTGCACCTTTTATACAGAATTGCATTTCCCACAAAAATCTTTTTGGTGATTTATGCATTCTCCTTTTAAATGCACTAAACGGTTTGGGAAATGAACCATGTGACTAGCAGGAATAGAAATCCCTTTAAAATCCTTGGAAACACAAAACAGAAGGCCCAGAAGGTGAAGAAGGCGGCAGCTTTCTATGCTTCACTGCCTCACACCTGGCTATTAGAGGACTCAAACAGATGAGCATTTGAAAACAAAAAAAAAAAAAAGGGATACAATTGGGACTTCCAAATCTCTGGTAAGTCTGTAGTGATTAGGGACAAATATCTTGTTTTTAAATGAAAGGACCAATGCCCCCAAAACATAAAAGTTAAAATACCGAATTTTCTCAGAGCTGGATATCCATTATTTTAAAAAATAAAGATAATACATAAGCTATTTGTCTGCTTACTTAGAGATCTTTGTACTTCACTAATGTGCTAGATGTTCGTTCTTTCAGGCTACTTTGACAATTTACCATGATTATGAGCAACAGTCACTAACTTGTAGATTTAATATTAATTTTTCTGGGTTTGTTTGCCTTTCTCTCCTTTCATATTGCATTTGATTAATTCTCCGCCTCATCTAACATTTTGTTCACCTTTTGTGTTGTTTTCTTTTTATTAGCCTCTGCTGGTCCACATTTTTTCTGTCCACCACCATGCCTCCTGTCCTCTCTTTTTCTTCAACATATTTTCTGTTTTTATTAAACTGAGCCTTTTTTTTTTTTTGTAGCCAAGAGTAAATTCTCCCCAAATAGTGTAATATTTAAACAATTCCTGAAGGCAGCTCCAATTTGGTAAAGAACTGCATGTTGAAAGAATGATAGAAGGGTACAGTAATAAGTTGAAATGCAACATTCCAATTTCCTAAATGTAAAATTTTTATTTTGCTTTAAAGTTGTTCCATATTAACTAAAACTTAAAGGAGTGTGAGTGTAAACAAAAGTGCCATTTCAGTCAGGGAGTGGAAAGTGTTTTGTCTTCTAAATAATAATAATAATTCCATATATATATTTGTAATTATTATACAATTAATAAAGAGTTAAAAGGCATATTTTAAAAGAAAATATTATGAGGACTCAATGTAACAGCTTAACAGTTAATATTTTTGTTCTAAAATGTTAACATTTTACTTTTGCCAAGAACCATCTCTTGCTTTCAGTTCAGTAAATAATATGTTCTAAAATACATATTATCTGTTTTCCAGTCTTAAAAATAGCCCTGATAGTGCAAGCTGTGGTTGCATCATTGAATCTCAAAGGAGATGAGGTTTGTCTAGTTAATACATGACACCTCAATAAAGAATGATTTTACTTGGAAATGAAATCTTCAGACAACAAGAAGGAACACTATCTTTCTCTCTACTTCCCCATCTTGTGGGTAAAAGTTCCAGAAGAAAAATAACAGGAAACTATTAGCAGACATGCACTATAGTAGAACATAAGGAAACAAAAATAAACCTCCTCTGCCTAAAATATACTTTGCTACTCGTCTGAGCTTGGAAATACGGGTACAAACATTTTAGCCATTTAGCTAGTGAACCTGGGAGAAAGAAGTCCCTAAGGAATGAGAAGCCACATAAACAGGCTCTGAAAGAACATAATCACAATCAGCAGCCCCTAAAAACCAGTGATCTTGGAGAAGAGAAAGTTTACACATTTCCTCCACTGGTTTATTTGAAGAACTTCTTTGTAAAATGAGGCTCATACTGTGACAGCAGATGCTCCAGCATTCTCCATTGTCGATTGGGAAAGCTGTAATGAGGATTGCATACAAGAAAGCAGTGTCACTGAACAGCTATGAAAGACGAGTGCTCACCCCAAACACCCTTGGCACCCTCAACTTGAAGTCTGCTCCAAGAGCTCCAAAGCTCTACTTTTTAGATATGGAGCTTGTGAAGTCAGAAGCCGTCCTCAAGGCAACTACTTGTGTAACTCTGATCCTCATTACCTGCACAACTTGTGGGCAAAACTATCAAAGGTTTGATTGCCAGGGAATGACACCTTGAAACAAAAATCCCGTAGAACAATATGCAACGGAACAGTGGAGCGTAGACCCAAGGCAACATGCAGACATGACACAAATGCTGGTGCAATTTAAAATTCATTATTATTTAGGAACTATTTGAGTTCTGGCATGAAAACTGAAATGTTAGACTAAGCATTGTTTACTTTTCTCTAATGGATATAGAATCAGATTAAAACAAGTTTAATACGTTGCCTGCAACAAGTTCATTTGAGGAAATTATCCTAACAGTAAGTTCTCCTGTGGCATATAATTATTCTGACATTATTCATAGCAGAAAAATTATTTCCACCATTGCCACGGGCCTTCCTCCAGGCATTCAGTTCCTCCATTTGTTCCACAGGGATATAGATATTTCTCTCCTTTGTAAAGCATTTCAGTATATTTGATTCAAGATTATAAATGGAAGTATGCTTATACCCTTAGCTCCTCTTTTGGACTCCAGTCTATCTTTATTCCAAACAAACATGTCTACCAAAATTTTGTCATTGTACCGATACACATTGTTTCCATAGTTCTACATTTATGAGCCTGAGCTCAGGGACACAAAAGAACCAACGGTAGACAAAGGTCACCAGGGTGGACACAGCCAGTGTGCTCTAGAAGGGCATAGCCCTTAGCAAATGGATGTAAACCAACAGAAGCCAACTGGTTTGAGGGCCAGGACTGCTCCCTGACCTTCCTTCCCTTAACAGTACAGACATAACGATGCATAGCTCTTAACTACTATGCTAGATCAGTACCTGCACACTGCGGTATACCCAGTATTAATCTCTAAAATCATGACTGCTCTGGGGATTTTTTTACTATCTGTTGTACTGAAAAAATAAAGTTTTTGGATATTCTGAAAAAAATCCCTCTGGTGCTTTTTTACTTCCTTATTTATTTTGTTTGAAAAATGGAGAAGTTGCAGAAACATGCTATGTAAAAATTACATACTTAGTTGGACACTAAAACCTGGTTTTGGTCTATTTCACTTGCTCGCTTATGAAATTTAAAAGAAAAATAATAAAAGGGTTTAAAGACAAATCAGATGGGTTTTTTATATGTTTGTGAAAAGTGGACCTCAGGCCCTCAACACATTTTGATCAAAGTTTTGGAAATGAAAGTGTCCTTTAATTACAGTAAATACTGTGGTGTTATGGCTGCTTGATTCCTGTTAAAACATTTTTGAGTGAGATTATTCAACCTCTGATTTCACAAGTTCATCAACAATCTACCCTCCTCTCCAATTTTCTGTAATAAACTATTCCCTGAAAAAAAGTTACTCAGCACTTACCACAGTAGTTAGCAGCAGTCGTACCAAGTTAAACATTGGCAAATCAGTGTGAGTGTAAGTAGCATAATTTGTATGTTGAGAGGAGGAAACAAAGCAATTTCTCTCCTGTATATGCAATTCACAGCGTGTCCTTGAGTGGTTTTGTATATCATGTTGCAAAAACTGCCTATGAGCCCACTTCCAACTAAATAGCTGTCAGTAGAAGACCTAAAGTTAGGGAGCATTTCTATGGCTTTTGTCTTCCAACTTTTTTCCCAGTTTAGACAAGTGCTCATCCGGAAACTAGACATGATTACTTTGCTGGAAACATGGAAATACAGTCCAAGAATTTGGCTCATTGTTTTAGTTTCTCAGGAATGTATATTTCATATTTAAAAGGTTATATCTCACTCAACTCTCTCCATCTAATCATCAGAAATAAACCTTAACTGAGATATCTGTGGTGTCTCCAGAGTCAGGGAACCAGACAGTGGTTGTATCCAGCCGATAATGGCATGCGTACTGATGGTGAACCCCAACTCTCCTCATCACCTGGTGTCTGTTGCATACCCTGGGTATGGCGTGAGCATACAGGACTGTTTGAAAGCACAAGACTTTGTAAAAAAGATGGGAATTTAACCATACCTGTAATGAACTGCCTTCTGATAACGCCTGGGTTTCTCCTCAGAGAGGGCTAGTAGGTTTGATTCAGCAGAGACTTTGGCAGTGACCAAAGGTACAAGTAGTATCTAGGTTCCAGTAGATACCAGAATCAAACCAAAGTTTGTTTTGAGATGTAGGAGCATACATGTGCAGGCAGCTCTCCCTCTAGCAACTCTAGAAATACTTTAAGAGATTACATCAAATTACATGTGTGTCGAAGGTGATGAAAGTGTTGTGGAATAAGCCTCACCCCAAATGATAACAATTAAGTAAAAATGTAGATGATTTCACATGTTGCGCCAGTATTACTACGGGAGCTGGAAAAAAATGAAAAAGAGGAATGTTCTATTAGCAATGGCTGTAAAGTACATAAATTAAATTTAAAATTTTCTTCTATTTAACTCTAAAAATATAATGTAAATGGCATAGGTTAGAAGCAAAATACAATTTCCTGTCACTAAGGATGGAACATCTGTGACATATCAATATAAGGGTAATTCATATTATTGCAGTGTAGAACTCTATTCACTTCAGTACTTTTGCTATTGAATAATTGTCATATCCAAAATGTCACCTTGCCATTATTGTTATTGGGGTCTGTACTTTGTCTATACTGAGGTTGTTAGTTCAGTGCAAGAGAGCAAAGAATATCACATGCTTCTACTGTAAATATTGTACATAACATTTCTCTTCTCTGGAGACTTTGCCTCTGTTCAAAAGCCAAATGAACTGCACTGCTTGGTCTGTGATTTTTGCACAGCTATTTTATTAAAATCCACATTCAATTATTCAACAGGGGTCCTATGTCTTAAAATACCATTTGAGCCTAAGTACTCTGGAAACTTCTTAGTAGACTGTTGTCTTCACCCAGCCATACACTGAGAGTCAAAACTGAGAAACTCTATGAACATCCAGACTTTATTGTTCATTTTTTTCAGTGGAGGGGGGTAGAGGTGATTCACAGTTTCCACTAAAATAATTTAATTATATATTCAGGATCCTTTTATTTTCTGTCAGTATAAAAATAGCATACTGCAGCCCTTTCATTTTATACATATGTCCATTTTGTTTTGTAATTCTCAGCATGGGATCTATGGGCTTTATCTTACTTGAATTTATAACTATTGAATAATACATTACATATATCCATTTTCTCCACACTACTGGTATTGGCAGGATGATTAAAATTTTACTAGATAAAGCAGTAAAATATAATTTACTTTCTGATGTTTTTCTGGCTATGTAAAACTAGGCTAGTGATTGGTAGGAGAATGAGACTAGGCAAAACATTAAGCAGTTCTTTACCTTTGATTTATTAATAAACAATCATTGAAGAGACTTTTCTCCATTCAGAACTAGAATAGTGAGTTCCTGTAAGATTAAAAGGCTTTTAAGGAGAAGAATTAAATATGATAGGAATCATTTGGACAGACCCACTTGACTTTATAGATTTTTAAGAGAATATAATTTTAGCAATGTTCTGTTTGTTTTTTTTTTTTATAATAGGAGCCTTTGATTTTTTAAAAAGAGATTTTGTAATTTTGATGTGCTGTTCCTGATGGACTCCTGCATTTGGTTTTCCTGTAGAACACAATGTGACACATAGTTAAGTCAACCTTATTTTACATTTTTCCAACTGCTTTGTTCCTCTGGGCTCAGGGGGTTGTTTGCTGTGGGTAGTGTGTAGTAACATGCATGAGCAGTCTTATGCTATATAATTTAAGTAGCCATCTGTTTAAAGAAAAAAATTTATGCACGTGTTTTTTATTTTTTAGGAAAAAAACTCTGCACGATGCACTGAATTTAAAGGAAAAAAAATCAGACATTACTGGAATTACAGATGTGCTGACATTCATCTATTTAATTATTTAGCAAATGTGGACATTCTTCCATTTATGGTTTTTCATGAACAAGGTACGATCCTTAATCGTAGAATCACAGAATCACAGAATGACTGGAGTTGGCAGGCACCTTTAAAGACCATCTAGTCCCAGCCCCCTGCCATGGGCAGGGACATCTTGCACTAGATCAGGTTGCTCAAAGCCCCAACCAGACTGACCTTGAACACTTCCAATGATGGGGCATCCACAACTTTTCTGGACAACCTGTTCCAGTGTCTCATCACCCTCATCACAAAAAAATTCTTCCTTATGTCCAATCTATACCTACCCTCTTTCAGTTTAAAACTGTTGCCCCTTGTCCTCCCTGTTACTACAAGACCTGTTAAAAAGTCTTTCTCCATCTTTCTTATAAACCACCTCTATATATTGAACGGCCTCAAGATCTCCCAGGAGCCTTCTCTTCTTGATAAAAAAAAAAATAAATTAAGTTTTACTTTTCATATCTGAATGTAGTTTTCACCATTTGACTAGTAAAATTGATAATGTAGGACAGGCAGTTGTTCTGAGGACTAAGATTTTCTTGAATAGTTCTGGACAACCGTAGAGGAGACAGAGTCTGGTCTGCCATGATGTGAAACCCCTGTGGTGGGTTGACTGTGGCCAGCTGCCAGGTGCCCACCAAGCTGCTCTTTCACTCCTCCTCCAGCAGGACAGTTTGTCAGATACAGTAAGGAAAATGAAGAGATCAGGACAGGGAGATCACTTACCAATCACTTTTAGGGCTGCTTAGTGCTTTAGATCTTTTTTAATCTAAATATGGTTTGGCTGGCACCTCTTCACTTCAGTAAACAGAAGAGAAGAAGAGAAAGAGTTTTGACTTGCACTGAATATAGGTTTTCTATTAGATGCTTAAAAGTTCTAAGCTTGTAGTTTGTATTATTTAATCATATATTAAAACCAGGGAACACTAAAGAAAGCACGTTGGAAGTAAAAGCAGCATCAAAATCATTTTACAGCTGTGGCATAGGATAAGGTTGTCTACTATTCTTGGGTATACAGTTAGGTTTTTGGCAAAAGCAGGATCAACTAAGAGGGCAAATGCTCTGACACAAGACTAATTTAGAATTTGAATTTCCAATGGGGCTTAAATACTATTACTTTGGAAAAAAAAAAAAAAATCAGTGGTTATGGCTGCTCCCTCCAAAGAACTGCTTGATCTTTGTTCAACTGCAGATACCCTTTAGACTCCCATCCTCACATTTATTTAGGAATCTATCCTTTATTTCAGCTGTTACTCTTTTTTTGCAGAAGCTCTGAACTGCATAGCTTGTACTATACAACCTTGGTACTACACTGGGAAGTGTAGTGACATTGGATTAATAAAATATAAATAAAGATCTTCAGAAAGCTATCACAATGATAACTCTTGGGTATGTTTCTTAAGTCTTCAGCTCTGAGATTGGGGTAAATTGACAGCAGCAGACACGGAGATAATAAGTGATACTCTCCCTGTAGTAAGTGATAACTTTTTCACCCACTATTTTTGATTTACATCTGCTATAGCTCTGATCTAATCTCTTTTATGAGTATATATCTCAATGATCCATTTTCCTCCTGAGTCATTTTCCTTAAATGTCTCTGCTGGTGGTATCACAGGCCATCTCCGTGGAAACAATTATAATACTACAAACAGTGAGTTGTGACATCACTAAATGACTCAACCAGGAGGAGGAATGTTTGTAAATAGAAAAAAAACTTCTATAAAACAATTTAGTAAATTATAGAGAGAAACGCATAATATTATCTATGTAGTAGATCTATATAGTAGTGTTCAAGGGCTTTTCTTCTGTCAAAGTTAAATTTTTTTAAAGTTTGCTGGAATATGATAGCAGCTCTTTAAATCACTGTCAATCTCTTTCAGCTGACAGTGTGAGCATATTTAAATAGTTTTATAGCTACAGTACCATATGTGGCAGTTAGTACGAAAATGCAAATTTCTCAATAGAAAAAATTCTCTGTCTTAGGGTGAACAGAAATAATGACTTCATTCCTGATATTGTTGTCTTTATTGATGTAACTTCTGACTTAATTAGATTATATGAACGCTATAAATACATTCCCTTCTAAAGTTGCATTTTTTCATGGAAATTTTCTGTAAGGAATAAATATTTCACTTCCTTTCATTTGCATCTTTGGCATATAGCTTTCCTTTTTTGTTGTTCACTAACTTCTTCGTGCCCCAATTTAGAAAAAGAATTACGTCACTACAAATAAATTATTTTTCTCACATTCTTCTGAACATCAGCAGACCCTTCTATGGGCATTGCATGCATAATCTTACTCTTCACCTAATTAACTAGAGCTTTCTTTAGAAATTATAATTTTCCCTTGTGGGCTTTTTGGAATTGGACATGTAGCAACAATGGTCAGCACCTCAACAATAATGTCATAGGTTTATTACTGTCTTGCACACAGTAAGTCTGTTATCTATTCGTGCTTGATATGTGACATGCCTAACAGTTCCATTTGAAAGAGTAGCTTCTACTTTCAGTACAAAAGAATGTAAAATTTTCTTCTATTTAACCATTTACCCAACCCATAGTCTAATCAAGGTTTGGCAATAGAACTGGTTAAACCTGTTTGAAATTCTACTCTAAAATTGTTCATCTGGATGTCCAGAGTTATTCATGTGTACTTTTTCATCGGTATCAGTTGCCAGAGCACCCAAACATCCCAGAAGAGAATTATTAGATTGCTTTTTGCTTACGCTGCATCCTTCAGCCTATTCCAGGAAACTGGCAAAAGATGGTGACTGTGTAAGTGATGGAAATCCTCAAAGTTCCTTACTCCCTTATATTTGTCATTTATAGCTCTGGAAGGGGTATTTAGAACTGCCACAGGGATAAGCAAAGCCTTTTATTTTGACAATTGTTTTGCAGATGTTCACTGTGGTATTGTCTTTTCTGCACCTGGCAATTGAAAGAGAAGAATTCTGAGGAACTATAAAGTCAGTATAAGTTGCACCAGAGTGTCAGTAAGTGTATCTATTGCAAATTGCGTGAAAGCAGTAGGATGTAGCCTGAAAATGAATATGTTCTAAAAAATCATCTCAAGCAAAATAGTCTTGTAGATATAACCCATCAATATTAGTTTAAGCTGCACAGAAGGTATTTTTCCAGCAGGTGGGCAATGCCATTTAGGGATTATTGGAATACTGGGAATATTGCTGTGGGATATCATTATGGGAGTTTTGGAGGCGAGGAGAGCACGTCCAAAAGAAGAGCAATGAAGCTGGTGAAATGTCTAGAGAACAAGTCCTATGAGAAGCAGCTGAGGGAACTGGAACTGTTTAGTCTGGAGAAAAGGAGGCTGAGGGGAGACCTTATCGCTCTCTACAACTACCTGAAAGGAGGTTGTAGCGAGCTGGGGGTCGGTCTCTTTTCCCAAGTAACAACTGACAGGATCAGAGGAAGCAGCCTCAAGTTGCGCCAGGGCAGGTTTAGATTGGATGTTAAGAAAAATTTCTTCATGGAAAGCGTTACCAAGCACTGGAACAGGCTGCCCAGGGAAGTGGTTGAGTCACCATCCCTGGAGGTATTTAAAAAGGCATTAGATGTGGTGTTTAGGGACATGGTTTAATGGTGGGCTTGGCAGTGTTAGGCTTACGGTTGGACTGAAATGTTTTTAAGGGTCTTTTCCAACCAAAATGATTCTATGATTCTGTTCTATGAAATGTGTGAGAATTCACAGGTGACATTAAACACATTCAAACACATGTTGAATGTTGTACTGGGAGCTGTGCAGAAGACATTGTATTCAAGGAGTTAGTGATCTTGTACAGGCCATGTCTGCTCTATTGGGCCTTGTACTCAGGGCTTGAAAAGCCCATGTGTTAATAATACGATCTGTAATTTATCAGATCTTTGGGAAAGGTAAACCGTAGGTGGATCAAAGGGTGGGAAGTGATGACCCTGACTGGGAGACCACTGCACACCGCGGGGTTGGTGATCCACAGAATAATGCAGGCTTGTGCTGTGCCGGGCTGTGCTGCACATCCAGCCTGGCCTTCAGGCTGTGCTGTGCGGCACAAAGCCCGTGGCTTCAGGACAAGCTCAGCCAGTTCACTGTAACAGCACAGCCTGCAGGCAGTGCCCGCTTGATACCAGAGACTGCACCTCCTGATGGCCTTGCAAGTGTGGGAAAAAGCTCTCATGTGAGCATCCTTTATGAAGAGAATTGTTTTCTTGTAAGAAAATTATACAATAACTCAAATAACCAAAAAAGGAGCAGCTTCCTTCCATGGACCATATCTGTGCAGCGTACCATGGGAAAATCTGTCTGGGCTTTGCCCGATGCTACACAAATGTGGGGGTCCCAGTGTCTGGGAGGACATAAGACTTACTTGTTATCCATGTAACTCTTCTTATACTGTCTTATTAAAATAGCTATCTTACTAAGCCATTTGCTGCTGAGCCTTTCTTACTGATATCCAGAAATAACCCTGCACCATCTCCCTCTCTCTAATCTCAATCGCTCCTCCCCCCGGTGCAAAACAAACATACACGTATATGCAAGAGTTTCCAATAAAAGTATTTTGTGCATAATAAAACTTTATTAAAAACAATTTATTCCCTTGTGCTCTGTATGATAAAGGTGAGGCATATATGGTGGGGCTGTGCAATCTGAGTACACAGCAGACCAGGAAAGCTATTGGACAGCATATTTCATGAACGTCCTCGTACTAACTCTATTAAGTGAAGCCAGCTTCGCTGGCTTTCGGACAAAGGAAAATTCCCCTTCCTGGTCCACTAGAGTCAACTTTATCTCGGAACCCAAGGTCCATCCAGAGCCAGTGTGATATAGCCAGGCTGCTGTGCCTCCCAAGTCCAGCAAACAGCGCTGTGTATTCCTGGTAGGTGCCCCCCTACCCCATATCCTGCAAACGTGGCCAGCCATAGAAACGAACATAGAGAGCAGTGCCTTTACTGGCACCACATAAACATGGCCAACATAGACAGCACGGACGTGTTCCTCCTCTCTGGCAGATGAACTTTTAGGTTCACTTAGTGAAGAATGCACACACCCTAAATCTTTTGCTTCAGTCTCAGCCCCATTTGAAGAGACCTGGAATATTACCACATACTCCAAGACTTTTCATATCCCTGTGCAGATCCCCATCCCTTTACCCAGACCTGAGGTCTTTCTGATTGTGTCCTATAACTTGCTGGCTAGTCCAGCTCAAAGTTTAATACCAAAAAAAGACACATGCAAGCACACACGCAGAACAGAGAGAGGTCACAGCAGTTCACAGAGAAAATTGTTAGGAATGGGTTTTAATAAGAAAAGAAGTCAGCCTGCAGTGGTCAGGAGCAGGGCTTAACCGGGCAAATGAATTAACCCGCACCTTGCTCTTGCTCACTTGGGCCCTTTTAACCTCCTTCCTTTCCACTTCCCATTCTTGTTCTTTCTCTATCCACACTGATCCTTCCCTTCCTTCATCCTTGTTTCCTCCTAGGTAAAAAGTCCATCCCTAATTAAACAGTCACAGTTTTGCACATCCATACCCCAAATTACTACTTCTGATATAGTTACCTAGGGCACTCCAGCCTCACACGGTATGAGTGATACAGTAACCTGGGCTATCAAGCCAGCCTTGCCAGTTACGGTCACCAAGGTCACACTGGCTTTCAAGGACTTCACTCCCCAAGAGTTCTCTAATTCTCTCGATTACCTGTGGGGTTTGGCTGTCTCTCACCTCGGTCCTCCTTAACCATCTGCGAAATCTAACTTTTTCTTATAGTGAGACCCGTAGCAGCTTCTTACTCCTACATCCAGCAGTTTCTCATGATCAGTTCACTTAGCTAAACCTCAGGCCAGGGCTTAGTCATCTGCCTATGTACTTTAACAAATTGGATGCAAACTCTGCAGTACTCTGCTTAATTTTAACTCTCTGAGAAACATATTTAGAAATTAATGAACTTACAGATTTGCATCTCTTGATAAATAAATTGTCTTTTTACCATTTCACATTCACAGAGCCAAATCTGCATTTTTCTGACATGCAGTTCTCTATTCCGTCAAATGTATTTTCATGGTATGGCTACAGTATTAACACACTGTTAAGCAAAAGTGCATAAAGTATTATTCTAGATGCATATATAATTAATTTTCCTGTGACATATAGAATTAATTTTCCACTGCCTTATAAATCAACTTTGAATAATGAATCTTCGTCTTTGAGTCTTTATCTTTAATGACTCCAAATGAGTGTATATATACATATATACACCAAGAATGGAGTAATGTTCATTGGAATAAAATGATGTATGCCTATATACCCTCCTGGCAGTTGTTTTTTATGTGAAATTATAGTAGACAAGGAAAGTTAGCTTCTGTTTGTGGTCAAGTCCAATAAGGCCTAAGACATTAAAAGTTCTGGGAAGGGTTGAGGCAGAACTTTTAGACTGAGAATGATCTTAAGAGTTTGAGATTTATCATTTTGTAGAGGTTTTTCCAGAAGTGAACATCAATTAGTTGCTTGTACAAGTGAAAAAAATGATCCACAGTGATTAAATATTTGTTTTACTCTTCTAGCAAAATAGGTGATACAGATAAAAAAATGCAGTATGACAAACAAAACCCATAAATCAGACACTGCTAATGTATTAAGCTCTGCAGCCTAGATAATTTCATCATCAATTTATTCTATATTTCTTTACCGAAGCTGACCTCAAGGCTCATGCCTTTCTGAGAGTTTCTCCAGAGAATAAAAACATATTTGTAGTGCTACCAATGATGCTGAAATAAAGTATTATTATCTCACATGGACTTTTGATGACTAAAATGTACAAGATTTGAAGAATAAATAAAATAAATCTTGAGGTTACTGGAAACAACTTGGGATTTTCCAAAATGCCACGAGCAAAATGGCAGCAGCAGGTGTAGAAAAGAAAGCCAAGATATCAAAGGCTGGATCTTCACTGATACATAAAGTTCTTTGACTACCGCAGGCAACATTGTTGAGGTGACTTCAAGAAAATAAGCTCTCCTGTGGTACATCTCCTTTTACATATATAAATCAAGGAAGCAAAGACAAGAGAAGTATTTGGTGGGCCAGAGAGGAAGCTGCTCACTCGTTCACTTACCAAAGAGCCTTTTTCCATTGTTCTCTCCAGCCTCAGTGTGAAGTCTCAGGACACAAAAAATCTTTGCCCGTTTCTGACAGAAATAGTTTTGTAAGTATTGGACACAGCCAGTGTATGGAGGAGCATTTTAGTCACTGTGATGGGTTAACCCTGGCTGGACGCCAGGTGCCCACCAAAGCCATTCTATCACTCCCCCCTTCAGCTGGACAGGGGAGAGAAAATATAACAAAGGGCTCCCGGGTCGAGATAAGGACAGGGAGAGATCACTCAACCAATTACCGTCACAGGCAAAACAGACTCAACTTGGGGGAAAATAACCTCAATTTATTGCCAATCAACCAGAGTAGGGAAATGAGAAGTAAAGTCAGATCTCAAAACACCTTTCCTCCACCCCTCCCTTCTTCACGGGCGCAACTTCACTCCCAGATTCTCTACCTACCCCCCCAGTGGTGCAGGCAGACAGGGAATGGGGGTTGGGATCAGTTCATCACACATTGTCTCTGCTGCTTCACCCTCCTCAGGGGCAGGACTCATCACACTCATCCCCTGCTCCACCGTGGGGGTCCCTCCCACAGGAGACAGTCCTNCGGGTCCCCCGCGGGGTCACCAGTCCTGCCAGAAAACCTGCTCCAGCCTGGGCTCCTCTCTCCACAGGTCCACAGGTCCTGCCAGGAGTCTGCTCCAGCGCGAGCTTCCCACAGTGTCACAGCCTCCTTCGGGCACCCACCTGCTCCGGCATGGGGTCCTCCCCGGGCTGCAGGTGGATATCTGCTCCACCGTGGACCTCCCTGGGCTGCAGGGGGACAGCCTGCCTCACCATGGTCTTCCCCACGGGCTGCAGGGGAATCTCTGCTCTGGAGCCTGGAGCACCTCCTCCCCCTCCTTCTTCACTGACCTGGGGGTCTGCAGGGTTGTTTCTCGTAAATGTTCTCACTCCTCTCTCTGGCTGCCGTTACTGAGCCCCACAACTTTTTTCCCTTCTTAAATATGTTATCACAGAGGCGCTACCACTATCACTGATGGGTTCGGCCTTGGCCAGCTTTGGGTCCCCCTTAGAGCCGGCTGGTATTGGCTCTGTCAGACAAAGGGGAAGCTTCTAGCAACTTTTCATCAGAAGCCAGCCCTGCAAACCACACCTGCTGCCAAAACCTTGCCACAGATACCCAATATAGTCACTGTCTTTGAAGTGATAATGAGAGGGGAGCAATGGTACCTGCACTGGCTCCCCAATTGGCTCCACCGCATGGCATCTCTGCTCTATTTTCACAGCCTTAAGGCCATGATGGTCCTCTGAGTCCTCCCTGTAAGATCGATTGGTATGTAAGTGACATTTTCATTGTCTTTCCTAGGGAACCATTGCCGTGAACTAAAGTTTGAATGCTGTGGCTTTAATTTTTAGACTGTTCATTTACTAAGGTTACCTTAATAACAAAGTGATGATACTGCTTTTAAATTTCAGTGGTACCTTTAATAAAAACCATTAAGCTTTTGAGTTTTGAGCGACTGAGGGACAGGATATGTGGCTGTATTTGTGACTGGGAGGAGGCTTATAATGCAGCTTAAGCACAGAGCTAACTAATACTGTAAATATAACCTATTGGTCTTTTCAGTAACATATATAGCCAAAAGAGGTCAGAGGACAAGAAGACTGGGCATTCTCTTTGGCCTCCTAAGCGGTCATTTCACTCACAATTATTTATCTTTTGTCAGCATCCAGAGTTGAGGCTTCTAGTCAATCCCTGCATACCTATAAATGTTTCTATATTGTCATTCAGTCGCAACTATCTCTATTAGCTGTAGTAGCTAGCACCTTAAAACAAGGTAGGAAATCTGAAAGAAAGGTTCAGGAAACTTTTGAACAGATAAACTTTCACATGTGCTCAAATAACTTCAAAATGTTAAGGCTCCCAGGAAAATGTATTTTATCTTGCTTCTTTTTTGTTTTGGGACTATCTTTCTATAATGAGTCAAACATTTATAGCATTTTAATGAATATAAGTGGTGAAGTGCAGATCACTCTGCAGGACATGTATATGTTATAATGATCAACTTAAGCGATTAATAATACTGTCATCTTGGCTTATACAAGTGTAACCTAGGTTCTATTTAGTGAAAGTCTCCTGGAAATTTATCAGAGTGTGATTAATGTGAGGGAAAGAAAGAAATGCTGAAGGTGGTGATAATGAGCTATCAGGAACATCTGGCAATTATTCTTATATTTAAAGTTTTTTAGCACTTGGTGAGTGTACCCCTTAATGTTATAAAGCAAAATGTACAAGTAGGCTATAAAGGTATGCTGAAAAGTGAAGTAAAAATGCAGATTCTCTTTTCAGCAACTCATTAAAAAAACCTGAAGTTGTTTTAAGAATTTCTCCCTAGATACATACGAGGAAAAAATAGACCTTGATGTAAATGAGATTCCCTAGAGTCATCATCACTAACAGAGCTAGAGACAGGCCCAGGTATTTTGGGTTATCAACATGCAGAGAAACTCATATTTGTGAACAATGTGCTGAATCACGACTTTATGCTAGTAGTTTTCATCAGTTGCACTACAATAGGAAAGACTACAGTGAATAAGAAAGACTACAATGACCAGTGATAAATTATGCTGATGATACCCTTCCTTTTCTTAACCAGTTTGCTCTCATGATATTCTTTGATATTTTTAACAAAACGGTTCATAAAGCAAACATCACAATTTTTAATATAGATCATGATTTTTTAGTTCACAATTCTTATTTTCTCTCAACGTTTGCAATATCACTAAATGAGTTTTCCCAGTCCACCTCAGGTCAGAATTTCTCAAATGAACAAAACTTGTCAGTTCACATAATTTAAAACAGATTGGGATTGAAACAGTGTCTTGATATATAAACAACACGTAATTATCCAGCAATCAGTGAACTATACATACAGGATCAATAAAACAGAGTAGCTGCAATACTAGAGGCAGGATGTCAAACACATACAATTTTATAAACACCTTTATCTTATCCCAAATTTACCCCCAAGGATTCTAATGGCGCCAAAGCACCCATGCACACAAATAGAGACACATGGGGTTACAAGTATGCCTCCTCTCTAGCAGAACACGTGGATCCCTAGTAAACCCCCAGCCTGCTGGAAGTGGGGCTGCCCTGCTCGCACCCCCCATCCTGTGGGAGATGGGGGGGCTCCGGCTCCCTTTGCCCCTTGTTGCCCCTTCCCCGCCAGGGCAGGACCCTCAAGGCATCGGGCAGGGAGGCAGCTCCCTCTGCCCTGGGCAGGGGCTGTGATGCTGCAGAGCAACTTCTGGCAGTGCCGAAGCAGGTTTCACTCCTGTCATTTGCACTGCAAAGTCTCTCCCTCTAGTTATGAATTTTCATGCTGTTTTTATACCTCTTATCAGGCTAATTCCTTCTTTGTATCAAAAGCCTCGTAATTCTCTGACTGCTTTCTAATCCTACTGAGGGTCGTCTTCCTGTTTAAAATGATCAGTTTTAGGCAAAAGGGTTGAGACAGATTTGAGTATTCAATCCAGACACACATATTATTTCTATCCAAATTCTCATTTTACCAGGTTATCCAGGCCAATCATTTGCCAAGGGTGGGCCATACAAGAACCCCACAGAATTTTAGCCCTAAGATGTTAACTTTTGAGAACTAATGAAAGAAAAAGAAGGAGGAAAAGACAAAAATAGGATGGTTTAGATCTGCTGAAAATAAAGGTGTATTAATTAAGAAACATTTATCTGCAAACAGTTGCAAACTCTCACTATTTAGCCTATAGCCACTGAAATGAATGAGGCTACACTTATGCATCTCCTTAGCAGAGGCCATCCAGGAAATACTTTATAAAAATTGTGAGTGCAATTTGGGAACTATGAAATACATAGCTTTTTTCATAGAAAGAAGCACGTCTGTTGCCCAAACCATTTTTGAAAGACTCTTCTATCCTCACCCTGAAAGCAATGGAGACCTTTTAAACCCTTTGGCTGAGACACCAAGATGTTCCCAAATTTGCTGCCTAATGAAGTGGAGAGACAAATTATCCATTCAGGCACTACCCATAAAAAGTTTGACAAATCTGTCAAACCTACGAAGAAACCAGATTTGGTGGCTTGCAGAAGCAGCTCGTTGTACTTCTGGAATCAAGGACTGGCTCTGGGATATTTAAGAGTTTTAAGCCTAAACTTCCTCCCCATCCAGAGCAGACTTCAGGTCCTGCCAGAAAGGACAGAAACTGTATCACTGTCCCATTAAAGATTTAGGTAGCCTTGGAAGGAGTTGGCTTTCCTTTCATCAATGGATTCATGCTAATCCTCTTTTGCATTAATAT